>RJWJ010038961.1:0-14701 GCA_004363605.1 Indri indri | reverse complement strand
GTGGCATCAGCCTAGCTCACAGCAACCTCAAACTCCTGGGCTCGAGCAATCCTACTGCCTCAGCCTCCCGAGTAGCTGGGACTACAAGCATGCGCCACCATGCCCGGCTAATTTTTTTCTATATAGATTTTTAGTTGTCCAAATAATTTCTTTCTATTTTTAGTAGAGACGGGGTCTCACTCTTGCTCAGGCTGGTCTCGAACTCCTGACCTTGAGCGATCCACCCGCCTTGGCCTCCCAGAGTGCTAGGATTACAGGCGTGAGCCACCACACCTGGCCCAATCTTATCATCTTGATCACAGCCCCTTTGATGAAGCAGCCTCCGAATCCTGTTCTCCATGTGCCCCCCTGCAGGAGCTCACAGTCTTTGGGGGTATAGTCCCTTTCCTTCCTTGCTAGGCCCAGCATATCACCTAGTTATAGGGCTAGTGGCCGGTGGAGGAGGTGGGGACAGATCCTATTGTTTTGTTGGGGAGAAGTCTCTCCACTGTTTTCAAGGAAAGGGGGAGTGCTGGTTCTTAATACGGACGCTGAGCTACCTCTGCTGGCTCAGAGCGTCAGGGGTTCTGGATCAGATGTCCCCAGCCTGGGTCAGGGACCCATTTTTTCCCCAAGCAGGGCCTGATCTTGGCATCCAGATCTACCTTGATTGAGCACTTACTCTTCTCTGGAGCTTGGCCACTCTGACTATGAAGTCCTGGGCCTGGTTCTCAGCTCCTTGCCCTCCAGCCACAGGAGATGAGAAGCTCTTTGTATTTTAGGAGGTCCTTTGGCTTTTTTCATTTGTGACCTCTATTTTTTTTTTTAGAGAGATAGGGTCTTACTCTGCCACCCGGGCTAGAGTGCAGTGGCATCATCATAGCTCACTGCAGCCTCGAATTCCTGGGCTTAAGTGATCCTCCTGCCTCAACCCCCCAAGTAGCTGGAACTACAGGTACACGCCACCAACGCCCAGCTAATTTTTTCTACTTTTTATAGAGACGGGGTCTCAATATGTTGCTCAGGCTGGTCTTGAACTCTTGGCCTCTAGTGATTCTCCCACCTCAGCCTCCCAAAGTGCTGGGATTGCAGGTGTGAGCCAGTACACCCAGCCCCTTATGGCTTTTAATTTCCTATTGATCCAGCAACTTTTCATGATCTCTCCCTAAGGCATCAATGGTGTTATGCAGTAACCATCTGTAGTGGGTTGAATTGTGGCCCCCAAGCAATATGTCTATCCAAAACCTCAGCGTGTGAACTTACTTGGAAACAGGGTCTTTGCAAAGGTGATTAAGTTAAAGATCTTGAGATCAGTCGTTCTGGATTTAGAGTATGCCCTAAATACAATGACTGGTGTCCTTTTAAGAGAAAGGGGAGGGAGATTTGAGGCACAGAGGCACAGAGAGAAGAAAATCATGTGGAGACAGGCGCCAAAGATTGGAGTCTGAAGCCCCGAGGGCTGCCGGCAGCGGCGAGGAGAGGCACAGAACAGGTTCTCCCTCAGACCCTCAGAAGGAACCAAACCTGCTGACACCTTGATTTTGGCCTTCTGGCCTCTGGAACATATTTCTGTGGTTTTAAGCTGCCAAATTTATGGTAATTTGTTATAGCATCCCTAGAAAACTAATCCTCCATCCAATCCCGTTGTTCTTACAGCTGCTACTTGCTCGTACTTCTCAAATGCCTGATCTGTCTCACCGGCATGTCCTTCCCTTCCGCCGGGGCACACCACCCCGGCCCACCCCGGGGGGACATGCTAACAACTGGGCCCTTGTCCCCTTGTGCCGGGGCTGTCTGTGCACCACCTGCCATTAGCGATGGGTCTTTCTTGGTAAGGGAGAGGGAAAAAGACGACCTGGGCAGATGGAGAAGCTGAGCCATGACGCAGACATGACACAGCGCGGCCAACCCCGTCAGAGCTTCGCTGTGGGGGCTTATGTGGGCAGACTTGGACCCTGCTGCGGTCAGCCTTCGGACGAAGGCATGCCCTGAAGCTGACCCTGCAGGAGAGCTGACAGCTTGGGGATGAGTCCTTCCTGAAGGGGCATCTGGGCCGTTCATCTCTGTGTTCACTACATCAACATGAAGGCGAAAGAAAGTATTCTCCTCATTTCGCAGATGAGGAAACTGAGGCTGAAAAGGGCTGAGTAACTAGCTCACTGTTAGCAACTGGCAGAATCAAGATACGATCCTTCAAGAAAGAAGGAAACTAATATTGAGAGCAACTGTGTGCCAGGCACTCTAGGAAATTTCCCATATATTTTCTTGTTGGTTCTTCATAACAACCCTGAAAGGCATTCATCACTTTCTCTAATTTTAGAAAGGAGGAAGCTAAAGCTCAGAGGAGTAAAGAAATTTTGCCTAAGGTCAATCGATTTAATAAGAAATGGAAATAGAACAGAATTTGAACCTAGGTCTGTGTGATCCCATGATCCTTTAAGAAGCTGGGAAGGGAACATTGCCTTTTGTACACATAGGCGATAATTCCAAGAGGAGTATCACAATTAGAGAGCTCAACTATTATCTAGTGAAAGGCAGAGTGTGTTTCTAGTCTTTATTCAGAACAACATGATTGCAGGCAAAATCTGAACCAGAGATATCATCTGGCAGCTTTGCAGGAGGTCTCTCGTTAGAAGGTTTGACTCCTTCTTGGGGGATGTGGAATGGGATGAGTGGTTAGTCACAACATGTGACAGAAAAACAAGACTGGCTTATTGGAAAAAAAAAAAAACTAGAAAAAAAGGCTTTAAAAAAAAGACACTGGCAGTTTTCTATGAGAGAATCCTGACGTTGGAGTCAGAAAGCCTCAGATTATTAAAATAATTTTTTTCTGGTTACAAAAATAATGCATGCTTCTTGTACAAGAATACTGAACAGCAAATAGAAGAAAATTACAATCATTTAGAGCCCTGCACATGGAGATAGTCATTGCTAATACTTTGATTTTGAGCCTTCTAATCTTTTTCTTGTGAATATATGACTATGGATATACCTAATATATTGATGCAAAATACATTCGTCTGTATACAATTATATGCTTCATACATTTTGTTTTACCAATATGGGACCATAACATGCAGGTTGGCTTTTTAAAAACATAGCAATTTTTTTTCTGATTAAAAAGCAATACATGTTCTCGGAGAGATTTGGAAAACGTAGAAAAATATAAAGAAAAAAATAAAAGTCATCTATGACACTGCTTTCCATAATATTGAGTGTTTTGTAACATGATTTTTTAAAAACCAGTGCTAAAATGGAGTCCTTGAATGAGATCTATGAGACTGCACTGTTGGCTCCACTACAGCCTGTGCAACCAAAGGCAAATTCCTGATAATTCCTAATCTTCTCTCCAAAGCTAAATTTCCTCACCTGGAAAAGGGAGATTATGACATTGTCTCGATGATCGCAAGTAAAGCACTTGGTTTAATGCATGATACACAGTCAAATATGTTAGCTAATAAAATATATCACAGTATTAGTCACTATTACTACAGGAAAATATATTTAAAATAACTGTTTTTATTAGCCTTAGTATTTTCAATTTGCCCTTGACCCTTTCGGAACCCCCCTCACCTTGCCGCTCAGTCATCAGCTAAGCAGTAGTGTTCACACTGAATCTCGTGTCATAATCCCCTGGGGGGCTGGTTAAAATAAGTCGCGGAACCTCACTCCCTAGGCTCCCAACTCAGTAGGTCTCAGGCAGGCTCCGAGAACTTGCATTTGTAACAAGTTCCCGGGTGATGCAATTGGTGCTGGGCGAGGAACCACCTAGACTGTGCTAGATTATTCTGGGACCAGTTATCCCAGGGAAGGGATGTGTTGGCAGAGCAAAGGGCATTGCTTCTTGCTTTTGAGTTTCAAAAGCCTAGACTTTCAAGGAAATGACAAGAACCCAGGGCATATTTAACACTTCTGGGAGAAAAATTTGAGGGCTCAGACCAAGTCTTCTTGTCCTCAAAACTACAAAGCGATTGTCTGCACTGGAGTGGAGGACAGAGTCAGAGAGGGCACGAGGAGGTAGAGAGTCCGTGGATTTGGCTATAAAGGAGCACGTGGGCAGGAGCTCAGCCAGCTTCTGCTCCCCAGCCAGCTTCTACCTGCATGGGTGCTGTCCCCACCGGCCACCAGGAGCATTTGGGAAAGGAGTCAGTGTCTGGGGGTTCCACAGCCTCCATTTTGAGGGTTCTGTTGTCCCCCCTTGCTGGCGAGGAGTGAGGACTTCCTTCCACTGCACCCAGCAAAACTCTTTGAGAGTAAGGTGCCCGAGATGGCTCAGTGCCTGCCTGGCTGCATCATCCAGGGCATAGGTGACCATGCCAACAACTCCCCTTTTATTAAATACATTCGAGGACACTTCTAATCCTTCCAAGGTGGAGGTGGGGATCTTGATCTGAGGACCCAACATCCGCATGTTACCCTCTTTAGGTTTCTTCTCCCCAGCCTCTTACTGGAACATGGGCAGGTGCTAAGGTGATTCCATTCCATTCCAATCGTCTGAATAAGTACTGCTGAGATGAGACTCCCACTGCATATAAATGAGCCATAAATATCATGACCAGCTGCTCACAGGTGGATTGAGCCTTGGGAAGGCAGGTATTGTCAAAGGGAAGGGATAGAAATGTTACATTTTATTGAGCAACTACTACGCTCCATCCTTGTGCGAGGTGCTTTTGCATACATGTGAAATACCCACCACGGCTATTAGAGGCATGTGTGGTGAACCTCATTTCACAGAGGAGGGAACTGAGGTTCGGAAGGTAGAAGTAACAGGTTCAAGGTCACACTCCAAATACTGGAAAAGGCCACATGCTATGAAGATTCTTTACCTGACAGGATTTATGTATGTATGTATGTAGGTACGTATTTATTTTTGGAGACAGGGTCTCACTGTGTTACACAGGCTGGACTTGAACCCCTGGGTTTGATTAATCCTCCCACCTCAGCCTCAGGATGCTTTGCAACTCCAGCCTCTCCTACCCCTCAGGGTGGTGGCAGCACCTCCTCCTATGCGTGCTGACATGATGCGGCATCACACACAGCCCGGGGCTTGGCTTGGCAAAAGAGGTATGTGCCATGCTTGGCAACTTGACCTCAACCAGTTAGCAATGAAAAGACTGGACTGGAGCTACAGAAGTCAGTCACTTACTAGCTTCGTGTGTCCTTGGGCAAGGGATAACCCCTCAGTTTGCACATCTATAAAATGGGGATAAGGCTGTGTACCTCATAGGGTTATTGTGAGGGCCAAAGGAGATAATGTTCAAAAATCAAAATGATTTCTGATACTCGGGGAAGGAGTGAGTAGACTCAGAAAAAATTGCATCCTGTTGAATGATTTTCCTGGCTGTGCAGCCTTAACTTCTCTGTAGGGTTGAGAGGGTTAAATGAGAAACTTTGAATGCAAATAGTTGACACAGTACCAGTAGATGTTTAATAAAGCGAGTTTCCTAGTCCTTTTTAGTTTTTAGTCTCTAAGCGATCCGTGGAGACCAGGTGGATGGATGAGATGGCTGTACGCACACCTACAGTTCTCCACCCCCGCTGCCTTCCTTTGCTCCCGTTATCTTTCTTAGCATTCGCAGAAAATCTCTGAGAGACAGCTACGATCGTCCCCAGTTTATAGAGAAGGAAACCCAGCAACGGAGGCTCAATGAGGCTCAGTGATTTGTCCGCGATTCATTTTCTGGGAAATGGCAAAGCAAATTTCAAACCCAAGTCTGTTTTAGTTTGAGAGAAATGCGGGGATAAAGCGAGAACAATGAAAAGAGTGAGAAAAAATGACATTCTCAGTGGATTTCCAGAGGTACAAAAACATAGAAACGAACAGCACCGAATTTACTGTACATTACTGGCTGCACTCTTCACGTTGTTGTTAATGATTTCTGCACAGTACGACTTCTTTAGTTTTTAAAATTAAAGTGTAATTTACATACAGGAAAATGTAATCTTTTAAATATACGGTTCTGCAAGTCTTGGCAAATGTGTATGGTTGGGTAACTACCGCCGCAATCAAGACAGAACAGTTCTGTCTTTCCCCCACATTTCCCAACCCCTCAACCCCTAAAAATTGCTAATCCGTTCTCTGTTTTGACCTTTTAGTTTTGCCTTTGCAAGAATGTCATATAAATGGAATCCTATGATGTTTGGCCTTTTGAGTCTGGCTTCTTTCACTTGGCATATCTGCATGGTACACCTTCAAATGTTTCTGAGGCACGAACCCCCAGTTATAATTCTTGTGAGATTTTTTTATTTCTCTCTAGGATGCAGAAAAAAAATATTCTGTAATTTTCCAAAGGCAATTTCTCTTTAAACAGTGGACAAAAGGGGACGAAGGAAAAGGAAGGAAGATTTAAGCTGTTTCTCTTTAAATCTTCTACGCCCTAGGAAACACAGCAGAGAGTCTGGTTAACTTTTCATGGTGTCAAAGATGAAAACCCATATAATCCTAGGTGAGCAGTCATTTCTGATTAACCTTCAGGAAACTCTTACGAGTGGGGGCTGCAAGGAAAGAGAAATTAGCTGGATGCGGTGGCTCATGCCTATAATCCTAGCATTTTGGAAGGCTGAGGCGGGAGGATCTCCTGAGCCCAGGAGTTTCAGGTTGCTGTGAGCTATGATGTCACCACTGCACTCTAGCCTGGGTGAGGGAGTGAGACCCTGTCTCAAAAGAAAAAAAAAAAAAGAGAGATAGAGAGAGATGAGTCTTAATTTTAGGCGATATAAAGTCTAACTCCCAGAAATGAGGCATTTGCTTGAAAGACTGTTGAGGTGGCGAGTTGGTTAAAGATGAGCAGATGGGAAATGACAAGGATAATGAATGATTGGACTCTCACTGGCCGGCAGCCATGGAGACCGAGGAGCAAATTCTGTCTGTATCCATCTATCCATCCATCCATGTATTCAACAAATATCTTCCAACTATTTTCTGAGCACATGTGTAATACAAGAGTGAATAAGATATCCTCTTGTTCCTCAAGGGGTCACAAGGCTTCCACGTATAGCGGTGTAGGGTGTACACTGCATAACTCTAAGGGCCACTCATTATATGTCTCTTTTGAGTTGTGTAATGTATAGCCCAGGCAGCTATGCCACAGGGTAGAGAGGAAATCAAACAAGTGAACAGGCGATTATGGTATAGGATTCAAGCTGAGTAAGAAGGGAGACTGTGGGAGAAGCAGGGAGGGCTACTTAATCAAGCCAGTGGGCATGAGAGTGGATTTCAAGTAAGGCTCGCCGGAGGAAGCGATATCCAAGCCGAGCCCTGTGGATACGTGAGAGTTTGCCAGGTGAAGATGTGAGGGGAAAGAGTTCCAAGCAGAGAAAACAGCATTTGAAAAGCCCCGAAGGCAGGAAAAAAGGATCCGTGAGTGGTTTCTGTGGTTGGAATGAGGATTAAGAGAGATGCATCCAGAGGTCAGCAGAGTCCCATCATAAGGGGTCCTGCAGGACACAGAGCATGGACTTTACCCTGAAGCCAGTGAGGACCAGTTGAAGGGTCTTGAGGGACGTGAGGTGGCTGGAGTCGCTCTTCAGAAAGCTCACTTTGCCGCTGTGTGGAAGATGGGTTGTGAGGGGCTCCCACGGGAAGTGTGGAATTCAGCCAGGAGGCTGGGGCAGTAACGGGTGCAAGACGAGCGAGGCCCAGAGCAAGGTCGTGGCAGTGGGTTTGGAAAGAAGAGGCTGGACATGAAATATACGAGAAGGTAGAATCGTCAAGGCTTGGTGACTGACTACATATAGAGGTGATAGCCAGGCTAGGAATGAAGAGTGACCACCAGGTTGCTGGTCTGATCCTCAGGCAGGCAGTGGGGCCGTTTACCAGGTTGAATCAGGGAGGTGAGGTTGGGGGTAAGGCAGTGAGCTCTATTTGGGATATACTGAGTTTGAGGTGCCCAGGGGATCCATGGGTGGAGATGAAGGGGGTGATCTGGGGGGGTTCTCATACACCCAGTCGTTGGAGGGGATCACCCAGGGGCTTGTGAAGAGTGAGGAGACCTGGCAGCACCAACGCTACAGGACATGCTGAGGTCAAGGAGAGGAGATGAAGAAAGAGAGCTACGCCATATTCTTCCTCCTCCTGTGGCTTCCAGAGTTGCCAGGTTTTGTCTTGGCCAAAGTGAAACAGGGTCAGGTTGATCTATGAGCCCTTAAAATATTCATCTCTGCAGCTATTGGCACAGAGCCTGGGAAATAGAGGTACTCTTCAGATGTTGGTTGAAAAAAAGTAGATGAAATGAATAAATTTAAAAGTGTGGCTATAAAGCACTGAGACTTTAAAAACAATAATATCGGTGTTTATACAATATATCCAAAAACATGTTGTTCCCTGCAAAGCAGCCACCTTAGTAAATATTTATTGCCACATGGGAAAGGTCTTTTAAAGTATACAAGCAAAGACAGATCCACAGAAAAAGATCTATATATCTGACTACATGAAAGTAAAAAAAATATAATTAAAAAACAAAGTTTAAAAAGCAAATGACAAACTAGGGAAAGCCAAGTATATAACATACAAAGAGTTAGCTGGTTTAGCATATAAGCAGTCTTCACACACAAAACAAATTAAAAAGATAAATACTTTGATATGAAAATAAGCAAAAGTCATGAATAGGGAACTATAAAATAATAAAAAGAAATAACAACATATAAAAATTCCATCTTATTAATAATCAAAACATTCACTTAAAAATAACATTTTTCACTAACCTGGGAATGAATTTTGAAAGTTTTAAAAATATATGTACACTTTGACCCAGAAACTCTATTTCTAGAAATTGTATTAATGAAATAATCAGGGGTGTATAAAAAACAAACACAAAAATATTCATCGCAGCATAATTTTTTTTTTTTTTTTTTGAGACAGAGTCTCACTCTCTTGCCTGGGGCGAGTGCCGTGGCATCATCCTAGCTCACAGCAACCTCAAACTCCTGGGCTCGAGCAATCTTACTGTCTCAGCTTCCCGAGTAGCTGGAACTACAGGCATGTGCCACCATGCCTGGCTAATTTTTTCTATATATATTTTTAGCTGTCCAATTAATTTCTATTTTTTTGGTAGAGACGGGGTCTCGCTCCTGCTCAGGCTGGTCTCGAACTCCTGAGCTCAGGACAATCCGCCCGCCTCGGCCTCCCAGGGTGCTAGGATTACAGGCGTGAGCCACTGCGCCTGGCCTGCAGCATAATTTTAATAGCAATAAAGTTGGAAACAAGAAAGATAATAATAGATTACAAATAATTGATGTTTTTGTTTTTTAATCTTTTTTGTTTTCTACTTTCTACGTAAAGATAAATGGCCTTTGCAATTCAGAAAACAAACAACTGCTGCTTTTTTGAAAAGGAAAAAAATCACCTTAACTACAAATATTCTTTTGGAGGGCTGCCACTGTTCAAAATCTTCCAGGGCCTCCTTCTTAGCAGTCAGTGGGAGGAGCTAGTTCCTGAGGCACTTAGGACACTGGTCTCACTACTCAGTAGTCATCGTTTCATTTTTACATAAACACGGCCGGGATTCAGGTCCGTCGCCCACCTTTTTCATCTGCCCCTGTACTGAAATGACTTTAGGGTCTTGTGAAAAATCACTCTAAGAATGAAAATTTCCCTTTCACTGAAGAACTGCAAAGGAATAGTGTATGGATTTTAGGTATGTGTGTATATATGTATGTTTATCGTGGCGCTTACCACATGGAGCTCAATAAATAGTGGCAGTTGTTTTCTCGTTTTCTTATTTGGTTTTATTTATTTCTGCTGTTGTCTAGGAGGCCAGATTGCTGAGGCCAGATGGGTGACTCCTCCAGCCAATGCTTTTGATAAAATACTAACTCATTCCATCAGTTATTTTGGCTTCACTCTGTAGCCTCCCACCTTAAAATGTCAAGATTCCAGGACCTAGAGAGGCAAACGAATGTTGTCAATGAAATGCCTTAGCAACACTCACAGACTGTGGGAGTCCACATTGTAAGTCCTCAAAGCACATCAATATATGATCTTTACCGTCAAAAAAAAAAAAAAGCCTGCGCGTAGGGTTCCCCGCTGGCCTGCCCTTCACTGCCATCTAGAGGTGGGGAGGGGAAGTGCTGCCCCCACGCCTGGTACAGCAGTACCATTTGGCGGAGACTGCGGATTGCACAGTGTCACCTCTAGAGGGAGCTCAAGCTTGTCTTCCCCAATTCCAACGCTGGGTCCGGATGGAGATGAGCCGGTAAAGTGAATCAAAGGACAGACCTTGGCGCGACAAACCTCCTTTTGAATTCAAGCTCTCTTACAGCTGCATGACCTGGAACAGTCGTTTTCCCTCTCTGAGCTTCATCCTCTGTCAAAATGAAGTTACAATACTATTTCATAGGGGTGTCGTATGGTGAATTGAAACAGCAAAAATAATCACCTGAAATAAAGCCTGGTACATCGCAGGTACTCCACAGATGGTAGCTCTACTGACAGGTTCAAAGCACGCGATTAGGCCGTACTGCTAGTGGGGGGGAGGGGTGGTAAAGGGGTCACAAACAGAACTGGATGAGGGGGAAACACTCTCTTGGTCTTTTCTTTCCTTGGAATTTCAGGATTGCACTTCTTTCTCTTCCTTCCGTTGAATCCAGGGTTGGGGCTGCCTACCCCACCCACACGCGGGCTCTGGCCCCTTGACGTCACTTCCAGGTTGGATAGAGTGGAAAGAAGGGGTGGAGCGGATGGTCAGGACCGCAGCCCTACGCTGTCAGAGGAGCCAGGGTGAGAGTGTGCGGCTGGACAAAAGGAAGCGAGTCAGTTTTCATTTGCATACCCACTCTGAGGTTGGGGTGGATGAAAGTGTGCTGAGAAGGAATCTGGGGCCGCATTGAGGAATGAATGTTGTGATCTACTAGCACTGTCTGCTGTGGTTGTGGGGCGGGTTATGGGATGGTGTACATACCACATAGTTGCCCTGTGCAGCCTGGCAGAGTGCTATTCAGTCACGGTCCGTGGACCAGTGCTGCTTTATAAACTATTTGAAATTGGTCTGCGATAAGGTAAAAATTGAAATTGAGGGTGTTTAGAAAGTGTATAGCAATTTGACAGAGTAGTTATTGAATAGAATAAGAAAACATTTGGGTTTTTATTTAGTATGTCTTTTTTCTCATTTTTTCTAGTAATTCATTTTTGTTGTATTTTTATAGAAGTATCAATCCATGACAGATTGGAAAAAAATTATCCTTTACTAAAGGAGCACTGGCTGAGAGCTTAGGCAGGAGGGGTAAAAGGAGTCCTTTGTGTTCCTGTATAGACCACCAAGCTTATTAGAATAGGAGACAATGAGGGAATAAGGGGTGGGAATTGCTTGGATTTCTGCAGCTCTTCCTCAGGAACATGCAGAGTAAGTTAGTGGGGGGGGAGTTCAGAATTTGGGATCCTGGCTGCCTTTGCCTCAGAGAAGGGCCAATAAATGGAATACTTCCCGTTTTTCTTTTTGCCTTTTGTTCTCCCAAAGATTGAGTGTTTTGGGGAAAACTGAGGCAGCTCAAGAAATAAGACGTAAGTTCTCACAAAAAGGTTCCAAGGCGCAATCGTTAGAATGAGTACATGGCCTCCCTTGGAGACTGTGAGAAGAGAATGCACATACTTGGGTTTATTTTACAAGCCTGGTACGTGGCAGGCCCTGAGATGCACCACTGAATGAATGATACAGGGGCAGATGTGGTGGGCTGCCTTCTGTCTCAGTTCTGGATGTTTACAGGTAAGGGCACTTGTCCTTCCTCTATTCAATTCAGCTGTAGATTTGGGCAACTGGATTTTTATAGCAAGCTGAGCAGTCTAGAGAACAACAATTCCTGGTAAATTATTTATATTAAAATCATAAAATATGAAGCCCATAATAGGGAAAAGCAGAGAAAAGATGAGCACTTAGTCGAAAATTGTCATCTTGAGGCAGACAATCCACAGGAAGGCTGGGTAGGTGGATAACAGCCTTGCCCCTCACCTGGGAGCTCTTTCAATGCCATCCAGAAGCAAGAACATCTCTGCAGCTGAGGCTTTGCAAAACTGGTTCCAGAGGCCCCATTCCGAGAGTGTGACACCAGTATTGGTAGAGGCCACCTCTTATGGTGATCCATAGCCTGGGATGGGGTCAGACAGACATGGGTTCAAATCCTGGATCCACTGAGCTGTGCCATCTCAGGCAAGTTGCTTTACCCTTTTGACTTACAGTTTCCTCACCTTTAATATGGAGATAATATGAGGACCTCCTCCTAGGTACTCAGGATCTCATCTGACGAATACTGAGGGCCCAATGGACATTCCCTTAGCACTTTCTCATGGGGTGGGCTCTCAAAAGAGTTGAGTTGGTTTGAACATAAGAGGCCATCTGGTCCAATTCTTTTGTGGTTTCAGATGGACACACTGAAGCCCAGCGAAGAGAGTGAAATTGTCCTTGCCCCTTCCCTTTTCTTCCTGCCTTGAATGGAGATGTGATGTCTGGAGCTGCAGCAGCCATTTATTTAGACTCTTCTGTAGGTGACTCCTTAGGCAAACAAACAAACAAACAAACAGTAACTTCCTATTTTTTCATGCCACTATAGTTGGGTTTTCTGATCTTTGGGGTAGAAAGACTTCCTAATTTGATAATGAACACAAGTAAAGAATACCTGCTGTAGAAGCCCAGGAATTACTGGGCTTGGGAGGAAAGACGGTTCTATAGAGAACTCTGATGTTCTGCATAGCAATTTGGATTGTAGCATAGAAGTTGAGAAGTTAGCTCCAAAGCAAAAAAGGTTACTAAGAGGCATAGTTATTGGAAAGGAAGCAACAAATATGTTGTCATTTGTAGATACTGTATTATGATTGTATATATAAAAAATCCAAAAGAATATATACAAAAACAAATTAATGAATGAATTTAACAAGGTCACTGGATATAAGATCAGTATACAAAAAATCATTTTATTTCTAAATACTAGTAACAAATAGAAAATAGAATTTAAAAAATCTATTGAAATGGTATAAAATACATCAAATTTCTTGGAATGAATCAAATGAATGATGTATAAGGCCTAAAAAAGAAAAGAAAAACCCCTACAAAACATTATTGAGAAAAATTAAAGATCTGAAAAAAAGAGGGATATTTTATTTGAAAGACCCACTATTATAAACATGATAATTCTCATCAAATTTATTCATAATTTTAATGTAATCTCAATTTTAAAATAATCCCAACAGGTATTTTGGTGAGATTGACAGACCTGGCAAAGAGCTAAGAGAAGCCACGGCAGCCCTGAAGAGGAGCAGAGCTGGAGGAATCGCCCTGGCAGACGTGGGGATGTGACAGAAAACTATAGCAGCTAAGACAGTGTGGTCCTGGTCCAAGGATGGACAGGCCCACAGAATGGTATAGACAAGGCAGAAAAAGACTTCTGTGTATATAACCCTTGATTTATTTTCAGTACATGATGACAGGTCAATTGGATATTCACAAAAGTTAATTCCAAATGGATTGTAGAGCTCAATGGGAGAGGTAAAATAATAATAGTTTTATAAAAAAAACATAGGAGAGTATCTTCATGACCTTGGAGTAAGCAAAGATTTCTTACATAGATCACAAAATATACTAATTAAAAGGGGAAAAATTTGATAAGTTAGACTGCATTAAAATAAAAAACTGCTACAGAAAGTAGCAGATTGCCTAGGGCTGGAGGAGGATGGTTTGGAGGGACGTGGAAAGCGACTGCCAGTGGGAACAGATTCATCTTTGGGGCGATGAAAATATTCTAAAATTGATCGTGGTGATGATGATCGCACAGCTCTGTAAATACACTAAAACCATTGAGTTGTGCACTTCACACGGGTGAATTGTATGGTATGTGAATTATATCTCAATAAAGCTGCAAAAACCCCCCACTTCTGTCCACCGAAAACCACCAGTAAGAGAGCGACAAGGCCAACCACAAAGTAGAAGACAGTTGCAATACACATATCTGATGAAGGATTTGTATCCAGAATACTTAAAGAATTCCTACAACTCAATAAGAGAAGGCCCAAAACTCAGCAGAAAAATGAGGAAAAGACTTGAACAAGAACATCCCCTCCAAAAAGATAACAAAATGGACAATTACCATAATAGAAGGTGCTCAACTGCATTCGTCTTTGAGGGAATGAAGTTAAAACTATAATATGATACTACAATCCACCCACCTGCGTGGCTCAAATTAAAAAAAAAAAAGAAACAGACAACTAAGAGTTGGAAAGATGTGGAGCAATTGGAACCCTTGTATTCTGCTGGTGGAAAACCGTTTGGCAGTATTTACCAAAGTTGAACATACATATACCATGGAACCCTGCAATTCTCCTAAATATGTGCCCAGTGGACATGCACACATATATTTACGAAAAGACAAATAGCAGCACTATTTGAAATAGTGCCCAGCAGGAAATAACCCAAATGTCTACCAAAAGTAGAATGGATGCAGTGTCAGATAGTCATGCCAGGGAATTCTGTAAAGCAATGAGCACGAGTGCATTATTGCTGCTTGCAACCACATGGGTGAATCTCACAAACACGATAAGAAGCTAGACACAAAAGGGTATATATTGTATATTGTATGTTGACTTATATAAAGTTTAAAAATAAGCAAAGTGATCTGTGGTATTAAAAGTCAGGACAGTAGTCACCTTGGGGCGGGAGCTAGGGACTGGCCCTGAGGGACTTCTGGGGTTTGATAATGTTCTGTTTCTTTTTTTTTTTTTGAGACAGAGTCTCACTCTCTT
>RJWJ010038960.1:0-14692 GCA_004363605.1 Indri indri | reverse complement strand
CCCACATAAGTAGTGAGTGAAAAAACCATGATTTGAGCCAAGGTGCCTACATTTCAAAGTGAAGGAACATTCTTTTCATTACACCCTATTGTCTCTAAGTCTTAAACCTACACGTTTTCTCTGTGCTTTCTCCAGGTAAAAACTGGCACCACCTACAATCTTTAAGCAGATGAGTCCAAAAATACATGTAATGTCTCTAGAAATGATTATTTCTTGCATATTTAAGTACTGTCTCCCTCTCTGTACATGAGTGTCTGTATGTACTTGTGTGTGCATTTTTATGGCAACTTTTCATGTCAATTTTTTATGTCAATATTGTCTCATTCTTTTTGGCTTAAAACCACATTGTGTCCTTTCAATCTACCACAGTCTTTTGTCCCATATGTAAAATTGGTTATTAAAGAATTTTATTTCTTAAAATTCTTTTTATGTGTATTTCTTCTAATATATTCCCAAAATCACTCTTCTAGTGTAGGCTTTCAAAACCCTTCCTGGCATAATTACAAAGCCTTCATAAACTCATAAACCCCTAACCTTCCCACTTTCAGTTCCTATTTTTCATATCCTTCTATGAGGCAGATACTTTTATGTACTTGTTAAGTTTAATTGACTATAGTATGTTTTAAGTTCTCATTCCCCAAATGCTGTTGAAAGAGTAATTTGTTTTTGTTTTTGTTTTCCCACAATGTAAATCCTTCATAAAATGGTTGGCCTAATGGAGATACCTTAAAGAGATACAAGTAGAACTACCATTTGATTCAGCAATCCCATTACTGGGCATCTACCCCAAAGAGCAAAAGTCGCTCTATGAAAAAGACAACTGCGTTCGAATGTTCATAGCAGCACAATTCACAATTGCAAAGATGTGGAAACAACCCAAGTGTCCATTCAATACATGAGTGGATTAATAAACTGTGGTATATGTATACCATGGAGTACTATTCAGCTTTAAGAAACAATGGCGATATAGCACCTCTTGTATACTCCTGGAAAGCGCTGGAACACGTTCTACCAAGCGAGGTATCCCAAGAATGGAAAAACAAGCGCCACATGTACTCATCATCAAATTGGTATTCGCTGACCAATATTTAAGTGCACATATAAGAATAACATGTATTAGATGTTGGGCAGGGGGAGGGGGGAGGAGGGGACGGGCATATGCACAAACAATGAGTGTGATGCGCACCTCCAGGGGAATGGACACACTTGAAGCTCAGACTTGGGGGGTAGGGAGGGCAAGGGCGTCATACATAACCTAATCATCTGTACCCCCATAATATGCTGAAATAAAAAAAAGAAAAAGAAGTGAACATTTACTTAATTAGGATGCATCATTAATTTTAGTGTCTCATGAACTCCAAAGACCTTTCACCCCTTTAATGAAAATAAAGAAAAACTAAGCTAAAAAAAATTAATAAAAAAAAATAAAAAGGCATTGTTTTATAACTTTTGTTTCTGTTTGAATTCAGAGTACTGGTGAAGCTATTTTGACTCTCCTCTGATAGTTTTTAGAGCCTCTAGAGCAAGTGCAGGCTCCTCTTTCTTTTTGTGCTACCTGGAAGGCGTGTTGGTGTTTGTGTTCTCTTTAGAAATGCAAATAAAAATGTACAAACACTGCATGCTTCTTATGCAATCCTGAGATGGCACCTGGGATAAACAGAAACCTTGACCTCAGTAATCCAATTGTTAAGGGAAGCCAGTGGCTTCACATCTATTTGAAGAGGCTGAATTTTGGTCATGTATGAGGGACAGATAATCCTATTACATTTACAGTTTGCAGTAGACTTTGAAATTCACATTTACATTCTGAAGGGAAAATAGTTCTGTAACCGAGAACCATGCAGCTAAAAGAGAAATTTCTTGCTCTGAGTTTTGCAAATGACTGCATGCATCAATTGAAAAAACATTACCCCCCACACGTCCTCACCCCCAACATCCATTTCATCAGTGAAATATCTGCTTGGATGTGGGTGGGGTGGAGTTGGAAGGATGGGTTACTCTGTCCTTTGCATCACAGTTTATTATGTTAAAAATGGGAGACAGGCACAAGACATGTCTACATCTGCAGTTAGTTAACATTGCATTCCTAAAGCATCATGCCTTAGGTTGCTCATCTCCTTTAATATTCATTTTTAATTTTTTACCAATTTAAAAAATGTGCTTATTTTACCTACAGCCACAAAGATAATCCTACCCTAAAACATGCAAAGAAAATGAAAAATACTTCCCAGAATCATTATTCACTTACATTAAAACACAATATTTGCTCTGAATTTAATACTTAACTCTCAAAACCAGTGCCTACAGTATTATAAAACTCATTATTGTGTTATAATATGAGGATATTTTAATTTGGAGAGTGCTCTACACTGTTGATTTCATTTCTACATTTTAATCCAATCTTTATTTATGTACTTTAAAAATCATAATATTTAGGAGAGATGTTTATAAAGTTTCTTAAAATATTTATAACCAATCATTTTGTATCAGGTGTTAATAAAGAATATTATGCCTTCCAATAGCTTATTCTAGTGTTGATGTCAGAATTAAAGTTAGAATTCCTCCCAAGAGTAATCTTTAACAGAAAGAATATTGGGGTCTGATCACTTTTTCCTATGAGATGAACATGGTTATTAAAAATGATGCCATAAAAGTTACAGGAAATGGTGTGTTTAGATATGCTTTTGTTTCTTGCTTACATCAGAAACCCAAGTACATTGATTTGGGAAGTGGAGTCATGCCCTCCCTTCTTCAAATCCATAGGAAAGTTACTGTCAAGTTTTTACTCATTTATAAAACAGTTACACCTGTGGAAGGGGTACCTGAGCTAAGTGTGCTGCAGTTGCTCTCCATTCTCTACTAGCAATGCCAACAGCTCATGGATAATGTAGCTCGTTTTTGTCCAAGTCTTGACATCAATAGAAAAATCTTCTCCACTTTCCTTTCAAGAAAACCTTTCCCCTCCTCCTTCTACACCAAAAATAAAAATATTTTTATTTAGAAATTAAAAAGGCTGTAACTATCTCTGGGGCTGTTGCTCAGTCATAGTTCAAACCTGTATATTTGTCTTCCTTTCTGAATCTACTGAAACAACTCTTTGTTTGTGATGTATGTAGATGAATATGACAGAGAATAAACCTGTGCAGATACAAGGTTAAATGACTGGAAACTTCCTCCATCTGGAGAATAAAAGTCCAATGTTTCAGACATAAACTCTTTGTCTCCTAAAATCCAAGAATGCTTGGCAGCAGAAAGAAGAGCATGACTGGCTGATTGGCTGTCTTGACGTTCCATAGCCCATAATAACTACTTTATTTTCAAGTGTGTGTTTTTCTGTATTTCTTTGTGTTTTCTAGACAAAAGTTGGCTGATGAGCTGATGGTGAGTTAACGTCTTTAACTGTCTCCGCATGAAGACAACATAACCGGAGAAGAACAATTTTTGCTCATAAAATTAGACTATTCAGATCTACAATATGAATAGCTTTGTCTGATTCATCTCATGTAATTTATTTACTTCATTTTATGTGGATGTATAGTTTATATAATTTATATAATCTTGGAAATCAAATTACTGTTTAAAGATCCAATCACACATTAAAAGCTTTAGAGAAAAAATGATTATAAAATAGTGTGTAAAATAAAGCATATCTTGCTAACATGGAAACACAGCCAAATATATATTTCCTATGACTTTTCATTTTTGAAGACATTATTGCTATGTTATTAATTCTTCAGATCTCCATTTTTCTTGTCTTCTTCCTACCTATTTCTAACTCCATCCTTTTTTTAAAAAAAAGATAATCCAGAACTTATTTTGAAAGTGGATTATTTTGCCTATGTTTTTACAGAAAATATAATTACTTTAAGCAGATTCCTTGAATGCAAAAAAATAAAAAAAAAGCACATAGCTTCCATTAAAACTGTTACATAAGGAGACTTTGCCTTTACTGTGACAAAAACTAAATAAGGAAGAACAAAAGGTTTAACAGTGATTAGAGATCTGCCTCCTTTGGTCTACCTAAACATTGTTCAGTGAAAATAAACCAAAAAAAGAACGCAGGTACTTCAAGGAAGTCAAGGATATCTAAAACAAGATGACTTCGATCTCCAACACTAATTCTGTGTCGATTATAGTGCCATGGATGTCAAATCTTTCTGCTGATAGACTATATTCACAAGCTGATGGATGGGAAGACAGTACTGTCCAAAGAAAAACACTGGAAAATCCATTAAGTCAATTTTAAAGTAGTCACTATAGATAGCAAAATAGCAATCAGTCCATAGACAAATCCACTTCCCCTCTAGGAATGCTAGCATCATCACTTTTTCTCTTTTTTTTTAACTACTAAAGTTTTACCCTGTTAAGGGCAGTTTATTCAAAGTGTATTAGAATATTTAAGTTTTTTTTCTTCTTACTTTTCCATAAAAATCTCAATCAAATTAAGCACAAGAGACTGGGCAGAAATAACACCTGGGTCTCCCTGAAGTATAAGAGAACTAGGATGATGGAACCCAAAATTCCTGTCTCCTAGGAGATGGTATAGATGTTTAGCTACAGCTGTAATTCTACATGCTCTTCTACTCTCCTCATGTTCTCCTTTTGTAATTAAAAGAGTATTACATAAATGAATTCTTAACTGTGAGCCAATTAATCAGGTCAGCAACACAAACACAATGAAATAAAACAAATGCTACTTCTGTTTCTGGTTTAGAAATCCTAAAAGAGCCTTTCAATGAAAAAGACAAAAACATTAGATAAAATGTATATCTTCTAAATGCATTGCTGGGCTGACCCAAAAGAAAGGAACCCATAAAGCCCAAAACAAAGTGAAAGCATGAGCCCCTGCAAGGGAAGCAAGAAAGACAACTTTTATCCTGAGAGTTTCTATCAAATATTGGAGACCTCAGTTTCCACTTCATTGGCTTCACAATGCATAGGAGGAAAAAATCTAAGGCCTGCCTGCTATGGAGAATCTTTTAAAAGTCCCACACTAAAAGGAATGACAACAAAAGCTAACCCTCAGTGTTTAGGGATGGACTAGCTAGAAATAAATTTGCCAAGCAAAAGGCCTCAGGAAGGCCACTGATAATTCTAAAACAGCATTGGACGGCAAGAGGGAAGAATCTCTCACGAGAATTTA
Organism: Indri indri; assembly: GCA_004363605.1. Classification (NCBI taxonomy): domain Eukaryota; kingdom Metazoa; phylum Chordata; class Mammalia; order Primates; family Indriidae; genus Indri; species Indri indri. The sequence continues at coordinate 9,549 of RJWJ010038960.1, read as the reverse complement.
TAACCTCAAACTGGCCTTCCCATGACATTATGTTCTGAGTTCATGATCCCTTTGTGATACAAAGAATCCTCAAAGAGAAAATTAAATTTAAAGTTTTTCCAGATTAAAAGGGCTTTCATGGGAATGGAAGAAATAAACACAGACAAACCCTTTCTAGGGGAGCTCAATAACAATCCTCAAAGAATTTCCATGGATGAGATTGCTTGTAGGAGTAGAATGAGAACCTCAGAGTCAAAAAATGTATACTGCCATGGTGGCACATTCCTGTATTCCTAGCTAATTGGGAGGCTGAAGCAAGAGGATCACTTGATCCCAGGATTTCCAGGCTGTAGTACACCATGATCACACCTGTGAATCGCCATTGCACTTCAGCCTGGGCAACACAGCAAGACCTTGTGTCTGGAAATAATGATGATGATGATGATGGTGATGATGATGATGATGATGATATATTAGTTTCCTAGGGCTGCCATAACAAACTGCCATACATTGGTGGCTGAAAACAACAGACATTTATTCTATTACAGTCTGGAGGCCAAAAGTCTGAAATCAAGATGTCAGCAGGGCCACACCGAAAGGCTCTAAGGGAAGAATCATTCTTTGCATCTTCCAGCTTCTGGGGGAGTCAGATGTTCCTCAGCTTCTGGCTGCATCACTCCAATGTTCTCTGTTTTATTCTGTGTCTTATCAAAACACTTGTCATTGGCTTTAGGGACCACTGGGATACTCCAGGATGGTTTTACCTCAAAATTCTTAAATTAATTATATCTACAAAGGCTCTTTTTATCAAATAAAGTCACACGCACAGGTCATGGGGATTAAGATGTAGACATATATTTTTGGGATCTATAATTCAAGCCACAAAAATGCATGGAGAAAGAAGACTTTGCCTGTGAAAACCAGCAAGAAATGCAGACGGGAGAAACTTCTCCACACAGTATAAGACAGGAGAGTCCTCTTTTTCCTCTTCCTTCCTCCCCAGGCTGACTTTCCTTCCTAGACCCAACTTTTTCAGACCTTTGCAATGTGTTCACTTACATAATCACTTGGGATATTAAATAAATCATAATTTTAAAACATAAACTTTTATTAAGACCTTGTGCTCTTTGTTCTTTGGAGTGATTTTATAAAGGGGATTGATCTCATTGGAGATTAATTTATTGTTATTGTTTATTATTTTATTTGATGGTTTTTAAGTAATTTTAGAGACAAGACGGGGTAGAAATGTCTTTCCTTTATTATCTTAAAATTAGAGACCCATCCTACTACTTTAAAAGTGCAGACTTCCCCCCCAGCCAAACACCAAGAATTTTTCAATGTTGGTATCTAATTTAGGAAAAACTCAAGTAGGTCACTTGTTTTAGTCTAAAGAACTATCAGGTTTCCAGCTGGAGATCTATTTAAATTGAAACTCAAAGAAGAACCCTTCTAAGACAGAGGAAATATCTTGCCTTTTATATGATGATTCTACATCATTTAGGAGCAAAATTTCTGCAGAACTTACTAAATGGTTTTGTAATAAAAAACGATCATTACGATAGTCTAGTATCATAGAGTAGCAAAAAGTCCAGGTCCCATTTGGAGTTAAATTATTCACTGCACAAAGATGTCATTTTTCAAGGGTTTCATTCATACAGTAAATATTGATGATCTAGATAATTTATAGAAATTTTCTAACAGAAAGTAGGCAAGAATCTTGTAGTAGAAAGATCATATTATTATATTTTTGTGATATATGGAAGTAAAATGTCATAAGGAAGTGATCCCTTCTTATAATTTACACAAAGTCACTGTAGATCCTCAGAGCAGTCCTGAATCAAACTACCTGGCCCATCACATCTATCCATAAATGTTTTGACGGGGACATCATTTCCAAATTATAACCTGTACAACAGGAAGAGAAACTTAATTTTAAATATGCCTTGTAAAAACATAATTGTGAAATCATTATAATAGATCTGGTCCCACAAAATATAATTTTGATACATACAACCCTTTAGCAATGAAGTGATCAGAATTTAAGAATAAAGCATTTCTTATCAAGCCTCAGATCATTGGCACCTGGATTATGAATGAAACAGAAAAATGAGCAGTCTGATGATTTTCTGAGGGCTTTTCAGAGATTTCCCACACCATCTAGACATTGATGATAAAAGGAACTTCTACTCAGATCCAGAACCTCATTCACATGTCTTCCAGAAATTTTAATAATTCCTTTCTATGCATTTTATATATAGGATATATACTATGTATATTACAATTGTATTTAAGCCATGATCATGAAGAGTAGTTAATTCATTCAGTTATTCTTTCATTCATCAACAAATATTAAATTAGCACCTAAAAATTACAATGTATATTGTTGTGTCTAATCTTGACATATCCTTCATTTCTTGGTAATTAATATCAATCATTAGCAGTGGGGTAAGGTAAAACTGAGGACAACTATTTGATTATATTGCTTTAGTCCTTAGTTGCACTAATTGGTTATAGTTAAAAGATGGTCTAATTAAACTCAAAGGCTAATACATACAAAAATCCAATACAATAATATCACGACTTACTCTAATATAAAAATATGCAACATATAAGGATAATGAGACTTTAAATTACATATTAACAGAAAAACTGTTTAAAAATCCCCTTACCTCTCGTTTGCAATCCCTTTCCACAAGCTTCCCTGGTGCCTGTTATTCCCTGCCTGACAGACTCTGGCACTAAGATGCAAGGGCTCCATTTCTGTGGCTTCCACCTGTGATTACAAAGAACAGTGGGCTAGCAATTTCACTACCATAAACATGCAAAAAAAAAAAATACTCAAAATAGGTAAATTTAAAATAAAAAAAATCATAAATACAGTAATTCACTAAAAATAGATGTGAAAACAATGTCATAAAATCAAGCCCTGCAAGCACTAGGGTGACAATAGCGCACTCTGTCCCAGATTCATGGCTAAGGCAGTAATTGCATTTTTTAGAATTTGGACATTTTGTACATAAACCTTAGTTAATATAGAAAAGTAGCAACAAAAAAGTATTAGAATCACAGGTCAATCTGGGAGGTGTATCTGTTTATGAATTTAAAGTTGTTTAAAAAACACAATTAGAAAGAGTGAGAAAATTTCTGTATCTCATTAGAGCATTAGAGAATCAAGTTTGAACATTCAAAAGTTTCAGGTGCAAACATTTTACACTTGATATTCTGCTCCTAATCTTTATAAGTTGCTTCTTAGGACTTTGTAGTAACTCAAAGGTCTCAATAGGTTATAGAGTAAAAGGAGAAAGGAGACCATGGGATCTATCTTATCGGATAGTTCATCTTAGGGAAGAGGATGGACCATCTGTCCTCTGATAAAATACCATGATTTCTCTTTCTCAAAGGAAACAGTCTTTGAGGAAGTCTTCTGGATTTCCACTATTTTTCCTTTCTGGGGTCAACAAAACTCCTTATTATTATGACTCACAAGACAGAGTATGACTGGTGTCCTTAAACTTGTCTCTTCACAATGTTCTTGAAAACCCAAGACCTAAGTGCAACCACAGATTCTACTCTTTCAATTAGTATATTTTTATACCTTCTCATATGAGCCAATAATTCTGATAAGAGAATTACTTCAAAAAATAAAACAGAAACATAAAGTAAAAACATCATCGACCTCTTTCAAGTGACCTTCATAAAGGGGTAACTAAAGAGTTGGGGAAAAAGTCAGGAAACAGCTAAACAGAAAATCTGTCATGTTTAAAGAAATTACCTAATAAAATAGTTGTAAATTTACTTCGTATATGCATAGACTCATTCTGCATAATTCCAAAACACAGAAGCAAAAATGGTAAGGGGTTTTAGTCCAACTTTTCAACTAGGATAGATCATTCAGATTCTTTACATTGAATTTACATAGGCTTTCTTGACCAAAATGAGACCAAGTAATTCAATCTCCTTTTGCTTGTTGCATAGACTGAAAGGGAAGGAATGAATTTTCAGAAGTTCTTTGTGAAACTCTGAATTTTAGGAAGACAAATCTGGGCTCAGAGAGGTTAAATGATATGTTCCAGATTGTACAAGTCAGGACGGCCAATTATCAGTCCTTGGTCTCTGAACTCTTGGCTACACCTCATTGCCAATTTTACATAGGGATAAAGTCTCCCAGGCTGCCTTACTTACTTAAGGTATTGGGAGAAGCTTGAATTCACAGGAAAAATTAAATAGACATTTTCCTTCTGCTTTAATTTAGAAAACATACGAAGGCATCATCTTAATGGAATCAGAAAGAAGAATCAGAAGATAATAAAAGCCTATGTTAACTTACTTCTTAGAAAAACTTCCCCCCTAAAACATCAATGAAGGGGAAAGCAAAATCTAAATTGGAACCTCGTTGCTCGAAATTCAAGGATGTTTTACAAGAAGCAGAGACTCATGCTGATAACTTGGGTACGTTGTGAACTACACATCAGGAGAGAAGATACAATGATCTGATTCATACACAGCAGAAGCAATTCCTGGGGAAAGTGGCAGGAGATCATGATGGGAACCAGTTCAAACACAAGTGGCTAAATTGAAGTGCAACAGGAGAGGAAAGAGAGTGGATGATAGAATGGAAGTCCCCACTCATCATTTCTAGGATTTTATTTGATGATAATTGCCCTGGGTTCATAAAAATATTTGATATCTAATAATATTTGATTTGGCTAATTTTTTTCACTTGGATATTTTCCTTGAGAGTTCTTTTGCTGGACTCAGAAGTTTTAATATTTATACATGGCACAAAGGGACGAACACAGTGTTTCCACAGTGGCTCTGTGGTTAGTGAGGAAAAAAACTGGTAATCTGGGCATGGTCCCAGTGTTTAGTTACATCCTCCCAAAATTGGTCTTTGGATAGAAACGATAGGCATAAATGATGATAAAACTGATATCAATTTAGACTTCTTCAACAACACCTTCAAACTTTATAAAAGAAAATAACTCATATTATCCTGAATAAATTAACACTTGAATTTCAGAGTTTTACAAAAAAGTTTCTCAAATATTATAACCAGGAAAATCACTGGGCTTTTTTACTAAAGGCATTTTTAAGTGTGCTGATAAAACTATATGATTTTTAAGACCATGAGTTATTTTCGCAAATCAGTAAAACCCAAGAGTGATTGAAATTAATCCAAATATACTTCTAAGCAATATTTCAGTCAAATTTAAAACTACCAAATGTTAAACAAGTGCAAGTTTATGACTAATCATGGAAACCTCAGGTATTGTTTTTATAAATAACAGTCGCCGATTTGCCAAGAGACAATACATAGGGGACATATATAGTTTAAAAGTTACTCATTTTCTTTTTTTAAAAAATATTTTATCCATAGATCAAACTTTTTCTTAATTGGAAGTTTCCTGAAAATGTGTATATGACAAAAATTGGAAACCAAAAGCATTTTAATTAAAATAAACAATTATTAAGGAAGCAAATTTGTGTTCTTAATTCTTTATTAAAGGTTCTAAAATGAGAACAATAGAATGAGGCTCAGTTACCTTGTGTGTGTGTGTGTGTGTGCGCGCGTGCTCGCACGTGCGCGATCCTTCGCCTGGGTAAAGAGCTCATTCTGATTGACTAAGTGACATAAGTCCCGCAGCTCAGTTACAGTCAAACATGTTTGTTTGTTTGTTTTCCCCTGTTAATTAGACTGTCATATTCTTTACTCCTTCCAGATATAATCTAGTTAAGAAGGGAAAACATTGAAGTATTTGAAGATATACAACATTACCTCTTCTGATTTTTCACTAAATAACTACATAATATATGAAAGAAAACAGGATATGATTTATAGTAAAATCTAATGATAATTTTAAAAGGTAACTCATTACCGATATATAGGGCACAATGAGATATCTTCACACTCTCTCTCTTCAAATAAGGTATCTGGGCATTCTTGGCCTCCGTTGGCTGCTTCTTGGATGATAATTCTGTATCGAGACTGTTTTACTGTGGTATTTCCTGGAGTGAAGAAAAAAGAAAGTTATAGTGACCATTCATGTTGATGCAGAGCAAAATCCACAAATGGCAGAAAATGGAGGGAAAAAGAGAGGTAAAGTAAGCACGGGTGGAAAGACAACCTGCAAAATGAGAATAACAAGCAAAGACCAAGAGTTAGAGCTCCATCTGACCTTTGTGAGATAAACACATCACACTTACTAATTATGATTTCAAATACAACTGTTTCCCACTGTCGTTATGCGTTTTAAGTTAATTATTAGGTCATTAAATATGAAACATCCAATTTTGAATCAAACTTTATTATATCTCAAACAAGAAGCAGTACAATTAATCAAAGTATGTACCTAAACTGTGGACACAGTTTTGCCATCTTAACGGTAGCTTGTTCATGCCAGCAGTGAAGAAGCCTGGAGAGCAAATGGCAATGAAATCGCGAAAGACGTTTTCCATAGCTTGCTAAGAATTGAATATTTTTCCTTGCAAGAAGTGGTTCAAAGCCTGGAAGAAGCAGTAGTCAGTTGGTGCAAGGTCTGGTGAATACAGTGGATGACAGAGGGTTTCTAAGTCCAGCTTCTCTAGTTGGAGCAGCACTGTTTTTTGTGACACACAGTCTTCCAAGAGGATCGGTCTGTCTCTATTGACCAATCTCAGTAGTTTAATTGCAAGCATCCTCATCATTTTGTCCAATTGGTTGCAGTAGACATCCTCTGTAATCAGTGGACCAGGTCTCGTGAAGCTGTAGTGGGTAATACCAGCCCTGGACCACCCAATAGACACCATTAGCTTTTTCTGATGAATATTAGGTTTTGGACTGTGTTTCAGCACTTAATCTTTATCCAACTATTGTGCTGAACACTTGGATTATCAAAAATAATCCATTTTTCATCACACATCACAATATGGTGTAGAAATGATTCGACTTTATGTCCTGACAGCAAACAAAGGCAAGCTTCGAGACAATTTCTCTTCTGATGCTCTTTTAATTCATGCAGTACACATCTATCCAGCTTCTTCACCTTGCCAATTTGTTTCAAATGGCCTAATATTGTTGGAATAGTAATGCCAAACCTTGCTGCTAATTCACACATAGGTTGAGACGGATTCACTTCCACAGCAGCTTTTAGCTCACCATTATCCACCCATCCACCCTGCTCTCAGGTCACACACATGGCTCATTTTGAAGATTAAAATCATCAGAACGGAACTTCTCAAACCATCTATGTACTGTGCATTCATTAGATAAATCCTTCCCAAACACTTTGTTGATAATTTGAGCTATCTGTGCTGCATTGGTTCCACGATGGAACTCATAATCAAAATAACATGAATTTTTGACTTTTTCATGGTTTCACAAAAATTGCTTTCAGAAAGTTAAAAAAGATAACCTCACAAGCCAAAACGTGCATTAGAAAGAATGAGGATGCAGATTCATAATAAAAAATAATAATAATAATAAAATCCAAGAAGTGTCAAAGTGAGATGTCAGAGATATCAATTGTCGAATTTATTAATAATACGTAAGGAAATCTGACACTCCACTATTAATCACCTAAATAGAATCTACATTACCAATGGCATGCAAGTTTTATGGCATGATCTGAGGGACCCTAGAAACCCACTTTGATTTTAAAACAACAGCTGAAAGCCCTAGAGTGTTATTATTAACAATCCATTCTTTTGATCTTTTAAGTAAGGCATCACCCTCTCTAGTCTACTTTTTATAAAGGAAGCATACCTATAAAAAATAATACATTGGAAACTTATTTAACTATGGATATTAGTTTATTAGATATCTTATTCCTCATAGCTTCATAATCAATATATACATAATTGGAATAAGGGAAGAGGCACTGAAATTGGGAAAGAACAAAATATTCTTTACTTTATGATTTTGCTGATAAATAGAAGTATTAACAGAAACTCCAATTAACAAAAAAGTGATGTTCTCTTTAATGTGTTGGGGCACTCATTTCATAATCTTTAGATGCCTTCTGAATCAACGATAACATAAATCAATTACTATCTCAATTACTATGTGCAAGATATGCTATTTGCACTAGACGTGCAGATACAAATCTCTTACCAACGGAACTTAAAATTAAGCAGGAAGAAAAGGCAGATACATGCACAACTAGTTAGAATACATTGCAGAGTGTAAACAGTGTCAGTGATATAGTATTGGGGGAGTAGAGAAGAAAGAGTAATCATTTTTGACTTTGCAAACCAAAGACAGCTCATGAAGATAAGAATAAATAGAAAATACATACATATAGGAGGAAGCCATTGCAGGTCAAGGAAATAGTTTGAGAAAAGGCACTGAGACATTAGAGCGTGAGGAATTTACAGAGAAAGGCATGTAGCTACACTCAGAAGGACAGCTGTGTGACTGTGGCTCTGGGTGTGTGAACACGGGGAGGTGAGGGAGAGACGGAGAGCAATGTGAAGGCTACAAAGAATGGAAAGAAGGAAAAGTGCAGGAGAAAATGGAATTAATTGGTAGGTCTGGGATAAGTAATGGCCCTGATCACATAAAGAAGTTAAATTATAGAAAAAGCCAGTCAATTAAATGAAGCAAAACAACAGGGGAAACAGGAAGATTTATTAAATTTTTATTTGCACATGGTTTCTGAAAAATCATTAATACTAGAAGACTTACAGTGAGAAGCAATTGACCCACCACCCAAGTTCCTCCACTCCCTTTCCTCCTTTTCAGAGGAAACACTTTTAACTGTTTCTGTATTTAGTTCTTCCGTGGTTACCTCCAAATCTATAAATAATGTGCTTATGTCAGTACTTCTTGATTTATGAAATGTAGACATTACCTATTGACTTTCTGCTATAATTGATGAGAATTTACTTTGCACCATTTTTCAGTCTTTTGTAATTGTGTTGCTATTTTTACACTGCTACTGGTTATTTAAAGTCTTTAAATAATCTATGTTTTTTAGCCCTACTCCTTACCTCTGTCCTCCCCCAGACTAGCCACCATGGCTCTGCGGAGTCCTCCTGGGTGGATGGGATTTCTCTTTGATAGCCACCCATCTTCCTGCTAAGTTAGGTCACAGCTCCCCATGCCATGTCATAAGTTTCTCTACTTTTCAGTCTTATCCGTTAATGTTCTGTCCTCCATAAACATCTCTCATGCACTGATGGTCCTCTCTTTTTGTTTTTGGGAAGAAATTAAGGCTTTTAAAATTCCTTTTCTGTGACTTTTTATGAGATCTTGAGAAGGAGGGGAGACCAACACTTTTGCATATCTCAAGGCCTTGAACTAGAAATTCAGCAGATATACAGAATCTTATCCATTTGCTCCCCAGATCCCTTCTTTGCCTTTCTTTCAACTGCTTTGTACCCAGTAAACTACCCATAGAAGGACTGCCTTGGTGGCTCCTTGCCCACTGGCTTCTGTTTGGGTTTGGCCAATGTGGGGAAGGGGCACATAATGGAAGGATAAAAGAGCACAAGAGAAGAGGACAAGAGATGAGGGTATTTATTCCACCAGATTACATTCCCTGGATCACCTCTAGTTGTCTCCCTACCTCTAACAGAAGCCACAGTTCCGTT
>RJWJ010038959.1:0-14693 GCA_004363605.1 Indri indri | reverse complement strand
TCATAATAATGTGGAAGACCATGATCGAATTTAGAATCTTAGACTCCTAAGAGTTCCACATCTCTTTTTTCCCCACCCTTGGTTCTATCTCATACCCAAAGGAGTCTTGTGCACATGCCCACCCTTCCATGCTCTGTCCACATGCCCCTGCACACAACCCATAGTTACCCCTCTGCCTACGGATACACACAGCAATAATATGCTCCACCTACCACAGGAAAGACCGATGGAAGAGGCCCAAAAGGCCCTGGGAACAAGCTGGGGGCCATCTTGACAGGGATTTCAGGGACCCTGTGTACCCAGAACATAGTCTAGAAGGTGGTAAAATGAGGTGGTACAGACATGAGTTGGGCACCTCCCTCTTGACCCCTGGGACTGCAAGTCAGGGTACGGCTGGAGACAGAACCAACTGGGGCACTCTAAAGTATAGGACCCGAAGCAGGGACCCCTCTTACCTGGGTCTAAGGGCTGCACTGGCAATTCTACACAAACTATTTGGTAATCATGATGCAAGGAATCAGGACAGTGGGTAGGGGGATTTCTTTTTAACCAAAATTGGAATTTAATATAAAAAAGTTAAATTCATTCATTCAACCAATACTCATTAAAGACCCCCCTTTCTAGAAGCGGGGATATCATGTTGAACAAGACAAACAAGGTCTCTAACCTCACAGAAATTACATTCTAGTGAAGAGAAACAAATAAATAAACATAATAAGATAATTTCTGATAATGGAAAATGTAAAACAGACTAGTGGGATAGACAATGATGACGGAGGTTGGGATACTACTTTAGGCAGTCTGGGAGGATCTCTCTGAAGAAGTAACCAATGAACTGAACTGAGGGATATTAAAGAATCAGTCAAGTCAAGATGGGGGAAGCAGGAGGAAGTGGAGAAGAGCTCACTCCAGGAAGAACAACAGTTAGGGCAGGTGACCCAAGGCAGAAGGGAGCCTGGAACCTTCAAAGGGTGCATGTGTGCATGCATATGTAAAGGAAAAAGTTCTTAATTATAATAAACACAGGCCCTAGTTAGAGCAGGTCATGGCCTCTTTAGTATGTAAATTATCTCAGTCTATATCTAAACACATACTTTCTCCAGAAAATGACAGTTGTAGAATACCTTGTTTTCCTGAGCATATAACTCTGACTTTATTCTACCTATAGAGTTGTCCATTTTTTTTTAAAGTTAAGAAAATCTTATCTCTCTTCCCTATATAGATCATTCTATTTTAGAAAGCAATGATCTAATGGATAACTAACATTTTACATTTTTCCCATAACTAATAAATTTTTAATCATTTGAACACTTATTATGTATGACCACATGGGACAAGGAATGAAGCAGAAGTAGGAATCCAAGGCCTTGAAGTTATGAATTAAGTTCATTTTTAGTTTTCGTGTACTCAGTGTCTAGTTATCTCATATTAGGGCACAGGTAAGTAGTCTGATCTCAGGATTTTGCTCTAATTTACAGCCACACATGACTTATAACTATGACTACCTCTTTTCAGACCACCATCAACTCAAAAGTTTATACTATTGGTCAAAAGAAGGTATCAAGAAATGTGTGATTAGGTAAGAACAGAATCCCCGTTACTTTTAAGAACAAAAAAAAATGGATTGGAATATCTACAAAATGCTATTAAAGATGTTTTATTGGATTTAATTAAGGTTGACTGCGATCATTTTATATTGTTACAAAGTTACAGTACCAAAACAGTCAGTAGGTAATTAGAAGCAAGTCCTGGTTTCTTACAATAGCTGTGCCACTAGCTGTGCTCTTGAATAAGCCAAAGAACCTTTCTATCCCTTCATCTTCCCAGTGGTTAAGAGAAAGAAGAAAAAGAAAAAACGTTACAGGAGAAATCAGAAAGCACTTACAATTCTTAAGAAAAAAAGCTAGTATATAAATCCAGGTAATAATTAGCTTATCTTTCTTACATTACAAATTAAGAAATGTAAATAATGTCATAAATTAAGTGATTAACCCAAAACTGTTAGAAATTTAAATCAGCCCTGTTTCTAACTGCAAATAAAGGAGCATATAAGTATCAAACAGTATATTAGTCTTAGATCCCTTTTAAGTGATTTTTTTAAAAACCAGGCAAGAAAACTTTTTGTTACCATGAGCACAAAATGCAACTCTAAGCAAGCATATAAGTTGGAAAACTGAAATTGTATTCATATAAATTTCTTATAGTTTCTTCAAAATCCTAAATTCTCACTCCCCTCAAACTATATGCTTAATATCATACACACACACACACACACACACACACACACATACACATATGCAGATATTTTGAAAATAATTGTGAAATTACATGGTATACTCAATAGACCTTGACAATTTTCTGAACATAGCCTCTTTGGAGTAACTATGAACAGAATATAAAATGATTCAGCACCAAGAAGCACAGCCAGCATTGATGTAGGAACAGTAAAATACTCTGTGAACTAAATGCCACAAAAAAGGCAGCCAGCACTTCAAATGCAATATGAACCATTATTAGTTAATTATTATCATCAAAACCCAAGACTATAATATATCTGTTCTCCTCTCTTAGAGTATATAGTCTTTTAATTTATGAAACTTTATCTGGAAAGTTAGAAAACATACTTTTTCCATTATAGCAATATATGCTGACATAATTAACATAAGAAAGTTTAATTTACATATCTAAAGATTTCATGCTAAAGATTTTAGATTAAAAAAATTTTAAGCCAAACATTTTAACTATATAGTTAAATTCTTAATAATATCTGATGTCCACAAACCTTCTATTTTAGCAGGTTTTTAAGTGCCACTAAAAGTAAGTTAGGGCCCAACATACATCATTAAGTAAGGCCATATCATGTTAAAGTGGCCCTCACGTAACTTGTTTTAAATAGGATCTGCTTTAAATGGATGCACAATGCATTAATAAGTATCATTCACCTGGAGACATTCAGTTATCTGCGTTAGACATTTATAGAGTTGTCACACTGGATATTCTAAAATTCCAGTGTTTTTTAAATACGTATTTTGCATCATATTACCTAATCTTTTTTTTTTTTTAAAGTAGCCACTGTTCACTTTCAAGCTTTTTCAATTTCTCAGCAAAATAATAACTCTTGGTCATCAAAGGCAGCCAAATATCAGGCCTTAACCATCTGTCAACTGGCTTGAATTCAGCAAGCATGCTCCTGTAGTTTTAGTTCTAATTGTGTTTAATGCTGCACTAATTATTTCAATGGGGAATAATTTTGTACAGTCAAAGTTGACTCATTTTATAAACTGGAAGCTCCTCAGCTATAAATTGGCAGGTCTCATCCTTCATTCCTCCTAAGCGTTGTGCCAAAGGGGAATAAGTATATGGTTGCTCTGTGACCAAATGTCATGTGCTGGGCAGAAACATTGATCCTGGCTATTAATCACTCTGCAAGCCCTCCCAGTAATCAAAGGGCACAGCTGCAATGATATATGACCAGTGTCAGAGCAGAAAGCCCTTTACAAGACTGCATGCCTACCAGCTGATGGCCACTATGTACTACTGCTTGCACACTGGCCAGCCCAAAGTGCCCAGGCTAATTAATCATCACCTCTAACTGTTCATTCTATCATTAAACACCTTTATTGGCTGAATTATCGGAGGATTCTAACCCCCCTAATTACTCAGGTCTGGAAGCAAGGAACCTTCTCACCTGGATACAAAACCTGACTATTACCTCTTTCAGTCCAGTCTGCCATTTCATTCTCTTCTCCATAAAAGTTTGCTGACCCAGCAGTGAACAAGAGACTAGGAGAAAACTGGATGTTGTTGCAACTGATTTTGGTCAAGTTCACATCAAATGACTGATAGAAGAGCTACATAACATGAAACCATCTAAATTTAGTAAAGTAAACATTTAGAAATCTTACATGTGAATTTTACAATATGGGTCATGAAACATATTGATACAGGAAACTATGAGATACAGTTTTAAGAGCAAACCAGTTTTCAAAAGAAATACTAAGAAAAGGTTTTGCCAGTTACAATTCAACTATTTGGTACTACCTCCTGCCTCAATAAGAACATTCACATAATGGTTATTTTAATAAAATTTTATATTTCATATTTGCTTTTGAAACTAATATCCTAGCATTTCTAACTTTTTTAAAGTATCCAGATAAAACAGTTAAGGCTTTGGAGATTGTAAAGAAATCTTTGGAGTACCATTATGTAATTTTTTCTCACTTTCAAAAGTGCTAATCCAAGCATAAAATCATGAATCACATATCAGTAGACCTTAAAATTATTACTAATTAGTCATACTATATAAAAAGACTTCAACATAGCAACATTTTCTATTATGCTAAGATAACCAGAGGACTTCAAAGTAGAAAACTGTCAAGATTTAATAGTCAAATATGGTGAAATGTCTTCCTTAAAGAAATATACATATAGAACTAGTACGATGATATAACTCTTGAACATCACATTGAGATTTTAAAAATTATTGTCTTAATTTTTTTAAATCTCAGCATAGTATGTACAGTTGCCAAGGAAATTCAATAAAATTTTTCTTAACAAAGCAAACTCCAAGAAGTGAGGAGTCATCAGTTGCTTCGACCAGCATTATCTTGTGACATGTTAAGGAACATGACCAAAAGATTTGATGATAATGGCTTTATTTCTGTAATACCAAAAGTGATGAGAATGCACTGAGTTCAACATAAAATTTTTAAAAACTGGTATGATTATAATCAATTTTGGAACCATGAACCAAACCAATCTAGTATCTTTAAAACAGATTTAACCAGTAAGCAAGTAGATGCTATATTTTGGTCATTTCCATTTTTAAATTCTTAGAATTAAAGAATTAAAACAAAGATAAAGAGGTAGTAGAATAAAAAGCAGTTCAATTATTAACACATTCACTAGAAGTACTAAAATGAAAAAGTGGACAATACCAAATGCTGATGAGAATGCAAAGCAACTGTTAACTCTCATTGCTGGTGGGAATGAAAAATAGTATAGCCACTGCAGAAAACAGTTTGAGAGCTTCTTATTAAGTTAAGCATACACATATCATATGACCCAGCAATTCCACTCCTAAGAGAAATGAAAATATAAGCCCTCAAAAAGATCTGTATATGAACATTTAGTTTTATTCATATTAATCAAAACTGAAAAGAATCAAAATATCCATCAGTAAATAGAAAAACAAGTTGTGGTAGACCCATACAATGGAACACTACCCAACAATAAAAAGGAATGAACTACAGAGGCATGCAACAAAATGGATAAATTATAAAAGCATCATGCTAAGTATAAGATATATAGTCCCTGGCTATATACTGTATAATTCCATTTATATGACCTTCTAGGAAAGGCAAAACTCTAGGATCAGAGATTAAAACAGTGGATGCCAGGGGTTGGGAATGGAGGCAGGGGACTGACGGGAAAGGAGCATCAGGGAACATTTTGTGGTGATGGACATATTCTGTATCTTATCATGACAGTGGTAGTGATTACCCAGCTGCATACAGCTGTCAAAACTCATCAAACTATAAAGATGAATTTTATTGTATATAAATCATACCTCATAAACCTAACTAAAAAACAAAAAAAGACAGTGAAAAAAGATCTCAAGAGCAAAAGTAGCCGACTCATTTCTATATAAGTCACAAACATTTATTTTGGAGCCACTGACCTGTGTAACCCAAATGCATTAATAATTTAGTCTAATGAACTAAAGCACTTTTCATCTGAAAAATAAGACTTTAGTCTACATTTTAAGAACCATCAATTCTAACTCAGACATAAATGGAAAACTACGAAACAGCAAAATACCTTAAAAAGAAGATTACTTTTCTTAACGTTTTATCATTCATAGAGTTGAAAAAATTATCCAATATAAATTATCTAATCTGAAGATAAGAGTGAGTGAGCTGATCCAAGATCTACAGAAATAAGGCACTTTAGTTCAATTAAATGATTTCCCTGCAGGCAATGTCTTTTCAATCTGAGCTAATGACATCATTTAAGGAGGATGGTCCATTTAACTAAAAGGATCTTTTACAAGGCAGACAGACAGAAGGCAATCTAGGAATGTTTGCAAGGACTTTCCATATTTCAAAATTATAATGGTGAAATGCCTACATAAAATTCTTAAAGTTAGATATTAATCAATACGTTGCAGAAATAATTTCATGAAAAAGAATGTAATAAAGCCCTTAGAAAGTTTTCCTCGTGATTTTTCGCTTTTAACAAAGCAATTCTTTCCTAATGGCAATTAGGCTACTCCAGATGAGAAGTGTCACAGAGTTTGCCAGAAATTAGGGCCTTATTTCTGAAATGCTAAACTTCTTTACCTACCTGCTGTTTTTAGGATAACCCACCCCAGGTCCGACAGGCTTACCTTTATCTGACTTTAAACTTCTGCATGTGAAATAAGCAAAAGCATGATTGCCAACTATCTTTAAGTAAACTAGGTTGACCAGAAATTAAACTGCTAATTCTCCAAGATGAGAAAAAGTTCCAGGAATCCTCCAGAGGGGCCCTTTCCTTAACCCCGTGCCCTAAAATCAAAAAGTCTTAAGTAGCCTATCTTTGCATAAAAATTCCTTACAGCTCAGTATCCAGACAAAAGAAGCCACTTCACCACCATAAATTGGTTGGACAACTGACGAATCTTAAATCATACGGTAGATTAAATCACACCAAATTCTCTAGAAAAGGTTTCCTTTTCGTAAGTCTGAGTTTTAAAATTATTTTCTATTAAACGGTATACATAGGCACTACTATTTGGTGTGACCTTGGCAAGGAAGTTAGACCAATAAGGGCAAGAGGTAGAAAGTCTTACCCCAAAATAAGAAGCACATAATCGAAGTTATAGAATCACCTCTGCTACGAATAGGCTGTGTGACCTTGGATAAGTCACTTAATACATCAGTGCTTCAGTTTTCTCATCTGTGAAATAATCTCTGAAACCACTTTCTACTCTCATAGTCAATGATTATTTCACATGTCAGAAAAAAGATTCATTTTTAAAAGCAAATGAATGAAATACAGAGATACTATTAAATGAGTCAAGTTTTACACTTGGTAATATTGACATACTCTGTAAAGCAGCAAGTACCAGGCTTAAAAAACAATTACTTAATCTGGCTGTCAGGAAATGTGCCTGACTTAGAAAATTAAAGCTCAAAAGAAACCAATACCAGAGTAAGGGACTGGTTCGGTATCCATGAAAATTTTGAGATATTAGCTCAAGCTGCTTCATCCAGTCCCTCTATTTGGAAATGGTCATAACAAATTAAAAGGAAAAAGAAAAAATAGGCTGCCATCCCCAGGAGGAGCCCAATTTTTTAAAGTTGATTTTTTGTTTTTTTGGAAATGGTATAATTCATGTTTTTGTATTTTTAATATGAAAGATCAGTAAAATTTGAATTTTCATTTATAGAAATTACAAGGCCAATATATTTCATCTACAACAATTTGTCTCAATAATCCTAGGGGTAGAGAAAAGTGGGTAAGGAGCAGAGAAAACAAAGTTGCTCATAAGTGGATAAATGTTTGAGTAACAATTAAAGAGATTTTATTATATAAACAGAAAAAGCCCTAAAGGTTCTAAAGATAAGAGCCATGGAAATTTAATATTATTCTTGCTACACGGTATTTGCTCCAGTTTATACAATCAAATTCTTCCATCTTTGAAACTCAAACCAAGTTTCTTATCACTTGTGATAGATACACATCAGTAATCATATACAACCAAGGAGGAACAATGTGACAGATTCAGTTGTTGGTCCTTTCCAGTACATAATTTATTCATCTTGATGAATATACTAATGTTAAGTTATATAACTTTTTCCCACCAGAAAGCTCTATGCTTTTTACAAAGATTAAATTATCTAGGTATTACATATTTGGGTTTTTTTTTTTTTTGAGACAGGGTCTTCCTCTATCACCCAAGCTGGAGTGCAGTGGCTCAATCATAGCTCACTATAACATCAAATTCCTGGGCTCAAGGTATCCTCCTGCCTCAGCTTCCTGAGTAGCTAGGACTATAGGCACAGGACACCACACCTGGCTAATTTTCTTTTATTTTGTGTAGAGGCAGGGTCTCACTACATTGCCCAGGTTTTGAATTCCTGGCCTCAAGTAATCCTCCTGCCTCAGCCTCCCAAAGCACTAGGATTACAGGGATGAGCCACCATGCCAGGCTAGTATTACATATTTTAACCTTATCTTAGATCATATCATGGATGAACTTATAAGTGGATTTTTGGGTTTTTCTTATGAATAAGTACTTAATTTTGATAACTTTAGAAGTAGTGAATTGAATTTAACATTTATTAGCAAGGTACATTTCTCAGCACTGCAAGCAAAGTAAAATTTTAGCCACCTCAAATCCATTTTGGAAACAGATGAAGTATAAACAACAGTGTGTTATTTAAGAACCTGTATTAAGTTTAGATTTACTGGACAACCTCATGATGAAGATACGGTCTTATACAAAGAGAAGGGAAGCAGTCATCTGTTAGAGTACTGCTATCTAAGAAACCTAGGAAGTTGATTAACTCTTAAAAAACCAAAATCTCTCCCACTATTTGGTGACTTATATCTAACACATCTTCAGTGGTTAATTGTTAGGGGTTATTAAGGAATGGCTCCTTGTTAAGTGCAAATAATGTATCAATTACAGTGGACCCTTGAACACATGGGTATGAACTGCAGGGGTCTACTTACATGTGGATATTTTTCAATAAACATATTGGAAATTTTTTTAGATTTGTGACAATTTGAAAAAACTCAAAGATATACTGTGTAGCCTAGAAATATCACAAAAATTAAGAAAAAGGTATATCATGAATGCATAAAATGTGTAGATATTAGTCTATTTTATCATTTACTATAAAATATGCATAAATCTATTATAAAAAGCTAGTATTTATCAAAACTTACACACACAGATCATACATGGTACCATTCACGGTTGAGAGAAATGTAAACAAACATAATGATGCAGTATTAAATCACAACTGCATAAAATTAACTGTAGTACATACCATACTTCTGTAATAATTTCACAGCCCCCTCCTATTGCTTTTGCAGTGAGCCCAAGTGTTGCCAGGATCCACTTAAAACACCTTGTGACACTAATCATCTTCTGTGAGGAGTTCATCTCTCCAGTAAATTACATATCGCAGTAAAAAGTGATTGCTTGGGGTTCTTACATATTTTTCATCACGTTTAGTGCCATGCTGTAAACCTTGAATAACACCAGGGGACCCATACAAGGTGCCACTAGTGATGCTGAAAGTGTTTCCAAGCAGCAGAGAGAAGTCATGACAAGAAAAAGTTGAATTGCTTGATATGTCCTGTATATTGAGGTCTGCAGCTGCAGATGCTCACCATTTCAGACAGATGATGCATCTTATAAACGGACAACGTATTTATTTACGGTATCAGTAAATACAGTTCAGTACTGTAAATGTATTTTCTCTTCCTTGCAATTTTCTTAATAACACTTCTTTTCTCTAGCTTCCTTTGTTGTAAGAATACAGTATATAATACATATAACATAAAAATATGTGTTAATCAACTGTTTATAGTATCAGTAAGGCTTCTGGTAAACAGCAGGCTATTAGTAGTTAAGTTTTGGGGGAGTCAAAAGTTACAAGTGGACTTTCAAAAGTGTAGGGGGTCAGCACCCCTAATCCCTGCATTGTTGAAGGGTCAATTATACATCCCTTACCCTTTTACTGTGAGCAGAGTTGAAAATATCTGGGCAAATGGGTTTAATAGGTCAAGATTTGGTGGGAGAAAAGTGGAAAAGAAGTCTGGAGGTGAGAAAGAAAATAGGGCATCTTGCTCTATGAATCAGAAGTGTTGGAATAGATTTCCTTTGTTATCCTTTCTAATTCTATAATTCTACAATTTATTTTTTAAAAATCAATAAGATAAATTATAAGCAAAGAGGAAATATTTATAGCCTACATGAAAATGTTTTAGAATCCTTAATATATAATGAATGTTTAATAAAGAAAAAGAATGTGCCAATATTTTAAATGAGCAAATATATGAAAAGACAATTTAAAAAATACAAATATAATGAATAAAAAATGAAAAAAAATTCACCATCACTAGTAATAAAAGAATTGCAATATAAAACAATGAAATATCATTTTGGGAAAATACTTAAAAAATTAATAACCAATATACAGAAAAATGTTTAATACCATGGAAAGATGTTTCCTATAATGAAAAAAATTAGATTATAAAAAACAGTATGAATATGAGGTCAAATATGCACAGAAAATGTCTCTAGGCAGATACATGCCACAATTTTAGCAGGGGTTATTTTAAAAATCAGATTATAAAGTCAGGCATTGTGGTAAAAGCCTGTAGTCCCAGCACCTCATGAGGCTGAGGCAGGAGGATCCCTTGACCTCAGGAGTCCAAGACCAGCCTAGGCAATGTGACAAAATGCTGCCTCTTTAAAAAAAAATTTTTTTTAATCAGATTATAAAACAATGTATAGAATATGAGCTCATATATGTACAGAAAATGTATCCAGACACATATACTGTAATTTTACCAGAATTATTTGTTACCAATGATTTTCTGTGTTACGTTTATCAGTTGTGGTGGTTTTAAAATATGTTCACCAATTCCTTTACACTCCTCCCTTCAAAAGGTAGAGCCTAATCCCTTTCCCTTCAATGTGGGTCAACTTCACTGATTTGCTTCTAAGGAAGAGAATGTGGCTAAAGTGACGCTACGTGATATCTGAGGCAAGGCTATAAAAAGGACGTAGCTTTCACTTGGCTTGTTCCTAGTTACCCTGAGGGAAGCCAGTCACTGTGTCCTGAGAGCACTCAAGTAGCCAGCGAAAAGGCTCACGTGAAGAGGGACGAAGGCCTATTGACAACGGGCAGCACCAACTTGCAGAGTGAACCTCCCTGAAAGGGGATTCTCTACCTCCAAACTTCCACGTGACTGCAGCCTTAGCTCGCAATTCGACTACAATCTCACGAACGACTCCCAAGCCACAATCACACTGCTAAGCTGCTCCCAAATTCCTGATCCACGGAAAATGTGAGAAGAATAAAATGTTTATTATTTAATGATAAATAAATACAGGCACACCTCATTTTATTGTGTTTCACTTTATTGTGCTTTGCAGACACCACACTTTGCACAAATTGAAGGTCTGGGACAAACAACCCTGTGTAGAGCATCTCTATCAGTACCATTTCTCCAAAAGCATGAGTTAACATTGTGTCTCTGTGTCACATTTTGGTAATTCTTGCAATATTTCAAATATTTTCATTATTATTATTATTATATCTGTTATGGTGATCTGTGATTAGTGATCTTTGATGTTACCACTGTAACTGTTTTGGGGACACCATGAACCACATCCATGTAAGATCACAAATTTAATTGATAAATGTTGTATGTATTCTGGATGCTCCACCAAGCAACTCTTTCCCGTCTCTCTCCCTTCTCCTCGGGCCTCCCTATTTCCTGAGACATGACAATATTAAAATTAGGTCAATTAATAAACCTACAGTGTGTTAAAGTGAAAAGAAGAGTAACATGTCTCTCACTTTCAATCAAAAGCTAGAAATGATTAAGCTTGGAGAGGGAGGCGTGTTAAAACCTGACACAGGCCACAAGCTATGCCTCTTGCACCAAACAGTTAGACAGCTATGTATTTGTGAAATGCAAAGGAAGAGTTCTTAAAGGAAATTAAGAGTGCTACTCCAGTAGACACAAGCGATAAGAAAGTATACCATACTGATAGCATTTAGGGAGAAAGTTTTAGTGGTCTGGATCAAACCAGTCACAACATTCCCTTAAGCCAAAGCCTAATCCAAAGCAAGGCCCTAACTCTCTTCAATTCTGTGCAGGCTGAGAAAGGTGAGGAAACTGAAGAAGAAAAGTTGGAGGCTAGCAAAGGTTTGTTCATGAGGTTTAAAGAAAGACCTCATTTCCACAATATAAAAGTGCAACATGAAGCAGCAAGTGCTGATGGAGAACCTGCAGCAAGTTCCAGAAGATCTAGCTAAGATCACTGATAAGGGTGGCTACACTAAACAACTGATTTTCAACGTAGATGAAGCAACCTTATATTGAAAGAAGATGCCATTTAGGACTTTCACAGCTAGAGAGGATAAGTCAATGCCTGGCTTCAAAGCTTCAAAGGACAGGCTGACTCTATTGTCAGGGGCTAATGCAGCTGGTGACTTTAAGTTGAAGCCAATGCTCATTTACCATTTCAAAAATCCTAGGACCCTTAAGAATTTGCTAAATCTACTCTGCCTCTGCTCTATAAATGGAACAACAGAGCCTAGATGACAGCACATCTGTTTATGGCATGGTTTACTGAATATTTTAGGTGAGCTGTTGAGACCTACTGCTCAGAAAAAATAGATTCCTTTCAAAATATTACTGCTCATTGACAGTGCCCCTGACCACCTAAGAGCTCTGATGGAGATGTACATGGAGATTAATGTTGTTTTCATGCCTGCTAACACAACATCCATTCTGCAGCCTGTGGATCAAGGAGTAATACTGACTTTCGAGTCTTAATATATTAATTAAGAAATACATTTCATAACATATAGTTGCGATAGATAGTGATTCCTCTGACAGATCTGGGCAAAATCAATTGAAAACCTTCTGGAAAAAATTCACCACTCTAGATGCCATTAAGAACATTCATGATTTATGGGAAGATGTCAAAATATCAACATTAAGAGGAATTTGAAAGAAGTCGATTCTAACCCTCATGGATGGCTTTGAGGGCTTCAGGACTTCAGTGGAGGAAGTCATGAGATGTGGTGGAAATAGCAAGAGAACTAGAATTAGAAGTGACTATAGGGTAATTACGACACTTTTAAAAAGAAGAAAAAGAAGACTCTGAATATGTGGCTGAACTGCTTTCTGCAATCTCATGATAAAACTTGAATGGATGAGGAGTTGCTTCTTATGGATGAGCAAAGAAAATGGTTTCTTGAGATGGAATCTCCTCCTGGTGAAGATGTTGTGAACATCATTGAAATGACAACAAAGCATTTGGAATATTATATAAACTTAATTGATATAGCAGTGGCAGCATTTGAGAGGATTGACTCCAATTTTGAAAGAAGTTCTGCCGTAGGTAAAATGCTATCAAACAGCATCACATGCTACGGAGAAATTTTTTGTAAAGGAAGAGTCAGTGCATGTGGCGATCTTCGCCATTGTATTATTTTAAGAAATTCCCACAGCTCCCCAGCCTTCAATGACCACCATCGTGATCAGTCAGCAGCCACCCACATTGAGACAAGACCCTCTACCAGCAAAAAGATTACAACTCGCTGAAGGCTAAGATGAGTGTTTGCATTTATTAGCAATATTTTTAAATTAAGGTATGTATCTTGTTTTGTTAGACACAATGTTATTGCATACTCAATAAACTACAGTGTAGTGTAAACATAACTTTTATATGCATTGGGAAGCCAAAAAATTCATGTGACTTGCTTTGTTGTGATATTTGCTTTATTACAGTGGTCTGAAACCAAACCCACAATATCTCTGAGGTATGCTTGTAATAATAAAATAATGCATGGGTTTTGGGGTAATGTACTACACAGCAATAAATCACTAATACATCTAGTTAGCACTGTGGTTAAAAGTGCAGGCTCTGCATTATTCACAATAACCAAAAGGTGGAAACAACCCAAGTGTCATCAATAGATGAATGGATAAATAAATTTTGATGGACACATACAATAGAATAATATTAGCCTTAAAAAAGAATGAAATTCTGATATGCTGCATGATGACCCTTGAAGACATTGGGCTAACTGAAATAAGCAGACACAAAAGGACAAATACTGTGTGACTCCACTTACACGAGGTAACTAGAAAACCGGCAAATTCAGCAACGGAACGTAGAATAGAGGCTGCCAGGAGCTTGAGGAGGGCAAATGAGGAGTTATTTGATGGGTACAGAGTTTCTTTTTACAAAGATGAAAAAGTTATGGAAATAGATAGTGGTGATGGTACCTCAACATTACGACTGCAGTTAATGCTACTGAATTGTATACTTAAAAGTGGTTAAAGTAGTAAACATTATGTTGTGTATATTTTACCACATTTAAAAGGGGAGTGCGGCAAGCTCTGCAATAAGATGGCTTGTGTCTGAATCTTGCTTTCAACATTTACTAGCCATGTAACCCAGCTTCTCTATATCTTAACTTCTTCATGTATATACTGAGCATAACAACAATGCCTACTGCATAAGGTTGCTATAAGGATTAAATGAGATAATCCACATAAAGCACTTAGCCCTATGCCTAATACAAAGTAAGTACTCAAAAAATATCAATCATCATACTAAAATGAGCATGTTTTGTTTCTGATATTTAAAAAAACTGCTACTTTTCATTACAAACAATGGCAGGCAAACATGTAGTCTGTAGCAATATATACAACCACTAAAAGTAACAAAGGGTAGTATAGTATTTAGAACCACAGGATTTTGGTCTACAAGAGAGTTATGAAAGAGCTACTCTGAATAGAGCTTTCAGAGAGTAAAGGAAGATTTCAAAGAAAAGGGGGTAAGCAAAAAATATTTGTAGCTTAAAAGCAAAATTGGAAAAATTATGAGTAAGCTTACATAGAAAAACATAAACTTTAGTTAAAAGTCCTATATGAAATAATGG
>RJWJ010038958.1:0-14688 GCA_004363605.1 Indri indri | reverse complement strand
CTGTACCTTTTCTATGTTTAGATATGTTTGTATACACAAATATTCACCATTGTGTTACAATTGCCTACAGTATTCAGTAGAGTAGCTTGTTGTATAGGGTTGTAGCTTATGAGCAATAGGCTATACCATAAAGCTTAGGTCTGTAGTAGGCTATACCATCTAGGTTTATGTACATATACTCTATGATGTTTGCACAACCACAAAATTTCCAAGGACCTATTTCTCAGAATGTATTCCAATTGTCAAGGGAAGCATGCCTGTATGTGCTTCTTGAATATTTTCTCCCATTCTGTAGGTTGCCTTTTCATTCTATTTATCATTTCCTTTGCTATGCAGAAGCTTTTTTGGTTTGCCGTATTCCCGTTTGTTTGGCTTTTCTTGTGTATGTTTTTGGTGTCATGCAAGAAATCATTTCCAACACTAATGTCAAGAAGTTTTCCCCTATTTTTTCCTGAAAAATTGTCAATTGCAGGTTTTATGCTTAATTTATTTTGGGGGGGGTGAACTTTATTTTTTTTATTTCAGAATATAATGGAGGTACAAATGTTTTGGTTACATAAATTTCTTTTGTACCATTTGAGTCAAAGTTACAAGTGTGCCCGTCACCCAGATAGTGTGCATTGTATCCATTAGGTGTGAATTTACTCATCCCCTTCTCCCCCTCCCACCTTTTTAATTTCTGATGAATGTTATTTCCATATGTGCACATAAGTGTTGATTGATTAGTTCCAATTTAATGGTAAGTACATGTGGTGTTTGTACATTCTTGTGATACGTCACTTAGAAGAATGGTCTCCAGTTCCATCCAGGTTAATATAAGAGGTATTAGTTCACCATTTTTTTATGGCTGAGTAGTACTCCGTGGTATACATATACCACATTTTATTAATCCACTCATGTATTGATGGGCACTTGTGCTGTTTACACATCTTTGCAATTGTGAATTGTACTGCTATAAACATTCAAGTGAAGATGTCTTTTTTATAGAATGTCTTTTTTCCCTCTGGGTAAATACTTGGTAGTGGGATTGCTCAAACAAACGGTAAGTCTACTTTTAGTTCTTTGAGGTATCTCCATACTACTTAAATTTTTAATACATTTTTAGTTGATTTGGGTTTTTTTGTGTAAAATAAGTTTCCAATTTTATTCTTTTGCAAGTGGATATCCAGTTTTCCCACCACCATTTGTTGAAAAGACTATCTTTTCCTCGTAATGTATTCTTGGCACCATGAGTGTGCGGGTTTATTTCTGGGTTTTCTATTTTATATATATATATTTTTATATATATATATATATAAAACAGAATATGTATATATATATATATATATCAGTACCATACAGTTTTGATTATTGTAGCTTTGTAATATATTTTAAAATCAGAATAAGGGCTTTTGTAGTTTCATACAAACTTTATGATTGTTGTACAATCCAAGTGTCCATTGACAGATTAATGGATAAAGAAAATGGGAATACACACACACACACACACACAATGGAATATCATTCAGCCTTAATCAACAAGGAACGTTTGCCATTTATGACAACATGGATGAATGGATGAACCTGGTGTACATTATGTTAAGTGAAATAAGCTAGTCACAGAAGGACAAACATTGCAGCATGAGTTAACTAATATGAGATATCTGTTATAGTCAAACTCATAGAAGCAGTAAATGCAAAGTGGTCTCCAGGAGCTGTGGAGGTATAATTGATTAACAAAGAACTACACATAATTTGTATAATTTGATCAGTTTGGACATACACAAATACCAATATGCCATCACCACAATCAATCTTTCTTTTTAGCATAATCTAGACCAATTACTAGAACATTCATCTATATGTGATGATTAGTAACCCTAAAATAACACTGAAACTCGATTAAATGCATTTTCCTTTTCAACTCTGTTGCTGAGAGTCAAATTTAGTGGCTGGCCTCAAACAACAAACTTATGAAGTTAGAATCTCATAAGTCCACTCTTTTGGCTGCCATTAAACTGAAGTTTTTATCCTAGTTATATATGGATGGGCTTCAGAAAGTTCATGAAATCCCTGAGATGATATATGTATATATTCTTGATAGGGTCCAAAACTTTCATCAGGTTCTCAAAGAGGTACATGACTACCAAAAGTTAAAAAAAAAAGATAGAGTTTTAGAGCCAGGCACAGTGGTGTATCCCTGTAGTCCTCGTTATTCAGGTGGTAGAGGTAGGAGGATCCTTTTAGCCCAGGAGTTCAAAGCTGTAGTACACTTGGTCATGCCTGTGAATAGCCACTGCACTCCAGCTTGGGCAACATAGCAAGACCTTGTCTCAAAAAAGAAATAGAGCTTTAGTTGATCACTGTTCTGGTTGCTTTGCTAATTGCTCATTCCACATTACCTTTAATTTTGTGAACAAAAATAAACATATTGGAGAAGAAGTTAAACTTACATTTTAAATAAATTGATTAAATATTTAGAATTGATTAAATGTTAGAAATAAGGTGTCATATTAGAAATTTGAGGGTTTTTTTTCCTTTTATGTCACATATTATTCCCATTTGAAGTAGCAATAACTAAATTTTTATTTAGATTTCTATAATTTCTTACCAGTATCAAGCTACTCATTTTTAAATTTTGATACCTTTCTTATAGGATCTTTGGATTCTTTCCTCACATCATTGCATGGAAAATCCTGCACAGCTTATTACAGTATTCTTGGAAGTGAGAAGCTGCTGAAATAATTGTAATGTTCAGCCTTAATTACAGCCAAAAATTTTAGACTTACACTTAATTGGCTGGTTTCCAGAAGCATTTATTAAAAGAGTAGATTACGCTTATGCTCTGTATTATATTTTCTATTTATTTATTTATTTATTTAACAGATGACATGATTGTATCAGGGCATCTGGTCTTAATTCAATAGTTTTCTGGGACTAGTGGTGAGGTTATAATATTCTCCTGCAATCTCTTCTTCCTGAACTCTTCTTCCATTATATCAAACTCATGTTTGTACACCTGATTGCCTATTTTCCATACTCTGGTCACTCAGGTAGTTGCGACCATATTGTTTTTATCCCCGGTGCTCTTTTCTCAATATTGTTTGGTAAACAATATATTATATTTTTTCTAACATAGCACAGCATCAGATATGTTCTTTATTTCTTCTGTTTATTTAAACTTAGACCAAAATATCTGCTTTCAGTCCATAGTAGTCCCTCATTTATCTGTCTGTTTCTATCCATTGAGTTTACATCTTTTGACATTTCAGAGAGAAAGAGCTTTAGAGTACTTATAGAATGAAGAATACATTTCCAGTTGAAGTTTAAACTCTATATTAAGATTTCATGACACTTGAACCCTCCTCCACAATCTTCCCATTTCTTATTTTACATGAAAATTCTTAGAAATGCATTGAAAGGAATAACATGTCATATTTGAAGTGGTGTCAACAACCCTCACATTCAGTAAACAGGATTAAGCAAATAAGAAAGAAAACTATAACAAGATTAAGAAAGTTCAAACTAATGCTTTCTTAAACCCAAACCACATAGCTCAATGAGAAGTGTTGATTACATATACTGATAGCCTGATACCCCTCAATTAAGAGGAATGCAAGGCATGCAGCAACCACAGCAGAGCTGGACTGGTCAGAGAAACGGATGAGGAAAGAGAAGGATGAAGACAGATAATGAAATGAGAGGTACAGTAGAAATACTATATTGGATAAAGAGCAATAAAAAACACAAGCAGCAAGGACAGAGACAACCACATGGGATGTACAAATATACAACACCAGGAAATAAACTGTCGATGCCAGAAAGAGGACCTAGATCAAGGCCTTGTACTGATATTGGCAATTATACTTGATACCAGTGCTTGGGTGTTCTTTAGTCATTATTTATTGGTGCTTTAAAACCCCAGGGATTGCATAAATCAGCTTTGCTTCTGCTGACCTTATTTCATATTTCCCAGGTTAGAGCCTCAGAGCAAGGAAGATTTTCTTCTTCAAATATTGTACCTATTGCAAATCAAAAATTGTGAGATCCTAAACATATGAATCTAACTTCTAGCTCCACATCAAAAACAAAGATTCTGTCAACATTGGGGTTTACTGGCAAAGCCGAGAATAATCCCTGCTCTCTATCTTTACACGGAGTGTAGTAAAGTTCTTTGGACAAGGTTAAGAATTCATTTTTTTGTTTTAGTTTTGTTTTAATCAACATAATGCCTAAAGGGAAAAATGAGAAAAATGACAAGATTAGACAGAACAATGACAAGTAGAATCAGATAAGATTTTTTCTAACAGAAAATTTTAGGAAATATTGTTCTATGTGCCAGTATGATACAACTTGCAAAGAAATGGATAGTTTCTATGAGACTAGAAATTGCCAAAATTGCCTGAACAAAAAATTTTTAAATACAAGTAAAACCCAGCATGAAAACTTTAAACAAGCACCCTAAAATAGTAAAGGTTCAAACAGCTGCACCCAGCAAAGCAGACAGGTAATATTTATAGATAAAAATAAGAAGTGGCATACAAAATAACCTGATTGGTTACAGATCCACCTTTGCCTTATTTGGATATGTCTGAGCAGTTTGCAGCCTGTCATTGGTTGAAGCTTGGCTATTGTGATTGGCCAAGTTATTTGTGGTTGTGATTGGCTACTGTGATTGCTCAGTTATTTATTACAAGAATAACAACTTAGGTTACAGTTTGTTTATATATTGTTAGGTCAGAGTCTGCTTTAGACCAAATTTATTGTTACACCAATAACAAGAAAAGAAATTGATAAAATTGTCAAGGGATTAATCTATAAAACTTGTTCTGTGTTCAGATACTTTTATCTATAAATACTCTCAGATAACAAATTATAGATACTGTATGAGCTTTCAAATACATAGGAATAACTCAAAACCTATGCAATTCTGCACATATAGCAAACATAACAGATTTTAAGAACTAACAATCGTAGCACGAAAAAGTAAGTTATAGACAAGATAATTTTAGGCACAATATGTGAAAGTCAAACAAAATTTAGAAAACAACAATGGATATGAAGTTCTGTTATACAAGATAAGTAAGTTCTAGAGATCTGTTGAACAGTATTGTGCCTATATTTAAAAATACAAAAATTTGCTGAAAGTAGATCTCATGTTAAGAGCTATTGTCACAATAAAAAAAGAGAGAGAGAACAACATTCAATAATGTATTTTAAAAGTCAACCTTAATGCGTAGCTTTCATGTGATAAATAAAAGCTTAAAGAAACTGTTAGGAAACTTAATAATGCAACTTATCACATTAAGTTACTTAATAAACAAATTGATAATAACAAAAACAACAATAATAATATGAACAGTTAAAAGACATGAAGGGATCATTTAATCCACTTCAATATTTTATTTATAAAATAATATATTAATAAGAATTTGAAGGGCACATCTATTATTGTATAAAGAACATTTATGACAAATACTATCAATCATTATACTTAATAATGAAGTTATTTGGGAGGCATTTTGACTTATAAAATAGGATTGAAAATAGTAATATGTAATAAAATTATTAAATAGTAAGAGGTAAAATTGTCATTATTTTTTCTCACAATCTGAACATTCTTAAGTTACTATAATTTGCATGTCATAATTCTATATTAATTAAAAAGCTCTTCATTAATTCTAAAAAATAAGTATTAAAAACAAAGTAGAGTGTAAAATGGCCAGATAAAATATGAATATTTAAAAACCATTTGGTATAAAATCTAATTTCAGTTTGTAAAATGCAATGACAAAGAAATGCCAGTAATAGGAAAAACATATAAAATATCTAGAAATAAAAGAAATATGTACAACCAATATAAAATTAAATATCAAACTATTTTAAAATCTAAAAGTGGTTTTAATAAATGGTATCAACATTATATTCCTAAAAGGGAATATTTGGTACCAGAAAATCAATTCTAGGAATTTTTAAACACATACTTTTAACCAATGTAGTTCTCATCAAAAATATCAAAAAGATTTTGCTTTAAAAAAAAGAGGTAAATACTTATCTCAAGTGAGAATGGCCTTTATCAAAAAGTCCCAAAACAATAAGTGTTGGCATGGATGCAAAGAGATAAGAACACCCACACACTGCTGGTGGGACTGCAAACTAGTACAAGCTCTGTGGAAAGTAATATGGAGATACCTCAAAGGGCTACAAGTAGAACTACCATTTGATCCAGCAATCCCATTACTGGGCATCTATGCAAAAGAACAGAAGACATTCTATAAAAAAAGACATCTGCACTCTGCAGCACAATTCACAATTGCAAAGATGTGGAAACAACCCAAGCACCCATCAACACATGAGTGGATTAATAAAATGTGGTATACGTATACCATGGAGTACTACTCAGCCACAAAAACGATGGTGATCCAGGTGATTGTATTATCCTGGATCGAGCTGGAGCCCATTCGACTAAGTGAAGTATCACAAGAATGGAAAAACAAGCACCACAGGTACTCACCATCAAGTTGGTATTAACTGATCAGCACTTAAGTGCACATATAGTAATAACATTCATCAGGTGTCGGGAAGATGGGAAGGTTGAGGAGGAGATGGGTATATTCACACCTAATGGGTGCAGTGCACACTGTCTGGGGGATGGACACACTTGAAGCTCTGACTTGGGTGGGGCAAAGGCAATATACATAACTTAAACACCTGTAATATACATAACTTATACCCCCGTAATATGCTGAAATAAAAAAATAAAAGACAAATAAAAAGTGAGATATGTATTCCAAAATCTAATGAAAACTATATTTCCAAAAATATGAAACTCCTTAAAATAAAAAAATCAGTCCTTCCTAGTATGTATACTATATGCATATATAATAGTATCTTAATGAAGAAAGGAGAGATTAATGATAAAAATCTACATTACCAAAGTATAACCTCCCATATGTAACAATAAATAAGAGATCACAAATCAATGAGTAGGAAAAATATTAAATTAATAATGGTGGAATAACTTATAGCAAATTAGATTTTTAGAAAATCAGGTTAGATCTCTCACTATACACCAGATAAACTCTAGGTAAGTGAATGATCTATATAATAAAATAGTCAAATAAATGGCATATACATATATATATATATAGTATACAGGATAATAAATGTGATGAAACATGGAATGGATGACTGTCTTAATCAAAAAGGTATTATAACTACATAACCACAGTTGATAAATAAAACAATTCAATATATATACAATATAAAGAAATATAACTAAAGTTATTGTAGCTAGGCTAGACAGGAAAGAGTTGCCTACAATTTCCAGGTGGTCAGACGGAGTTTCAAGGAGTCAGCTGCTCAATTTTTCAGGTCAGTGAACAAGAGATTAAGGACTAAAGAAGAATGCAGATTATTTTCTTAAACACATAAGACTGAGGAAATAATCCAAAATATAGAAATGGTTTGCATTTTACATTAAAAATGATACCAAATATTGTCTTCTGCTCTGGCTCTGGTGGAATCATTTGTACTCAACTAACATTACTAAAAAGAAAATAAAAGCAGAAAAGCCATGTAAAATTTTAAAAACTTATTGGAATGTGTAGGAAATTGCTAAAGTAACTATAGTTTAAGACAAATCTCACCAAAATGATCTCAATTTTCTACCTGCCTCTTTCTCCTCAGGACACTTGTTTTTTTTTGTTATTATTTTTTTTTAAACTTCAATGCTTTATTAGTAACATATTATTTGTGACAGAGCTCTCAACACATTAAGTAACCACATTGTCTTCCAAACTAAAGTTAAGACCCCCAGACATCTGTGTCTACCACCTCATGTCATCCCCACCCAGCTTCCAAGGAACAGGGAGAAAACTGCAATGGTATTTCAGGTACACATCATATTTTTTGAGTAAGGAAGAAGTTAAGTTCTTCCCTTTGGTGCAAGAAGCCACAGGGCATAGTGGTTAAGAACAAGGCTTGAGATCAAACAGCCCCAGTCCTGCTTCTCTGTACCTTATTAGCTAAATGACCCTGGGCAAACTATATAATCTAAGCCTGGCATTGTCTTTCTATTTGTTTTTAATTTTTTTTTATTTCAGCATACTACGGGGGTACAAATGTTTAGGGTACATATATTGCCCTTGCCCCACCTGAGTCAGAGCTTCAAGCATGTCCATCCCCCAGACGGTGCACATCGCACCCATTAGGTGTGAATATACCCATCCCCTCCTCAACCTTCCCATCTTCCCGACACCCAATGAATGTTATTACTATATATGTACTTAAGTATTGATCAGTTAATACCAATTTGATGGTGAGTACCTGTAGTGCTTGTTTTTCCATTCTTGTGATACTTTACTTAGTAGAATGGGCTCCAGCTCCATCCAGGATAATACAAGAGGTGCTATATCACCATTGTTTTTGTGGCTGAGTAGTACTCCACGGTGTACGTATACCACATTTTATTAATCCGCTCATGTATTTATGGCCACTCGGGTTGTTTCCACATCTCTGCAATTGTGATTGTGCTGCTATAAACATTCCAGTGCAGGTGTCTTTTTTATAGAATGTCTTTTGTTCTTTTGGGTAGATGCCCAGTAATGGGATTGCTGGATCAAATGGTAGATCTACTTGTATCTCTTTGAAGTATCTCCATATTGCTTTCCACAGAAGCTGCACTAGTTTGCAGTCCCACCAGCAGTGTATGAGTGTCCCTATCTCTCTGCATCCATGCCAGCATTTATTGTTTTGGAAGTTTTTGATAAAGGCCATTCTCATTGGGGATAAGTGGTATCTCATTGTGGTTCTGAACACTTGTTAATCATCGAAAGAGAGCATGAGGTCAATAATGACTCAATGAATTTCTACTAAGATGCAGAGGAGACTACAGAGCTTCTGGTAACTCACAGAGCCAGAAAGACAAAAACTGAAGTCTGTGGTGCTATGGGAGGCTGGATTTGAAGTGACAAAATCAGAGAAGTAAACTCAAAACTGGGCATTGGTTTTCTCCCCAAGATATTTATGGACTAAGATGCACAAGAGAAGAATATGAAAGGATAGGTAGAAAGTAACTGAAAATCAAGGCACGCCTGACATGCTGTGTTGCTTGGGAGTCAAAATTCTAGTTCAGGTCCTAGGAATGAAGGGACGTCTTAGGAAATCCTCAGAATCTCAGTGTGAAATCTTACAGGACTACACAGAAGGAGTGGGGGCATCAGAGGGAGAACAATCATTACAAAGACTGTAACTCAGCCTAGAGTCAATTGAGTCCTTTTTAGGTTGAGGTACTCTGCTCCTCTGCTTCCTGCCAGAAAACAGGGTGAACCCTTTTTTCAGGAAGATGGCATTGTCCAGAGTGTCTCCAATTTTTCATACAAAATGTCTAGAATTTAAGCAAAAGTTGACAAGCGTACCCAGTAATAGGACTAAAATTAAATATAATACTGAAAGTAGGTGATAAAGATGTTGAAATTATTAGCAATGAACTTTTAAATGACTATAATTAAGATGGTTTTAAAAAGGTATGACAAAATGGACATTTTTCCTAGAGAACTAAAATCAATAAAAAAGACTATAAAAATATAGTAATTGAGCTTATGAACTCAGTAAGTTGGACAAAGCTGAAAGGAATATTAGTGAGTTGGACTGTATAAGTTCATAAAATGTATCCAAATTTAAGCATGATGAGAAAAAAAAGTTTGTACCATACAGAAAGATTGTGAGGTGTATCATAAATGCAATTTTATTTGCAGAAGGAGAATGGATAAAGAATAGGGGAAAAGCAACTTTTGAAGAGACAATGGCCCCCAAATTCCAAAACTGATAAAACACACCAATCTACAGATATAAAAAGTTCTGAGGACTCCAAGCAGTATAAATAAATGTAAAGAAAAGTCATTTAGCTACATCATAATACATTGACCAAGCAAGATAAGGAGAAAAAAAATTAATCTTTTAGAATCTTAAAAAACAGAGAAAAAACTGATTACAGCTAAAGAGACAGCAATAAGACTGAAAGCTGTCTTTGCAACAGCAAAGATGAAAAGTAGAGATAATAGATTGATGCATTTAATGTGCTGTGGGAAGAGGGAAGGGAGACTACTGGCCACACATTCTATACCCAGCAAAAATACTCTTTAAAAGTGAAAAACAATTGAAGACATTCCAATGCAAACATAAACTGAGAAAATATGTTGTCAGCCAGACCCACACTGAAGACACATCTCAGTCAAGGGAAGTCTTTAGATAGAAGAAAGATGATACCAGAAATGCAAAAAGTAATAAAGAGGAAGAAAGGGGCAAATATATGGTACATAAATAAAGTATGTATAACCATCCAATTATCTCTTCATAAGTATTTATATATATTAAAAAAGTTATGAATTCATCTTTGCAAGAAAAATAGGAAATAAACCAATATCACCACACATTGCGTGAGATATGGTTAAGGTACGTAGATGATGTTATGGGAGACAAGAGAAGAGTTACCTTGCCTACTTGAGAGTGCTGAATCAGCCGATACAAATAATAGAGTGTAGAGAAGAAATACAACGGAAATGGTATGATTGGTGGGTGTTAATGAGAAAGCTTTAGATAAACAATCATTTAAACCGATAAATGATTTATTTTGCAGTCACCAATTTTAAATATACATTTTTCTGGCCCTAAAAAAATAGTCTCTTCTTACTAGTTTCACCTTTTAGTTCATTTCTATTAGTATTCTTAAAAATCATTGAGGTTGACAAAAATGAGGATAATACAATGTGCAGGAATGGAACTATATCAACCATGGAATGAGAATCATTATGAAAATTTATGTCAAATTAATTATACATTTTATACTCAACACCGTATAGCATATATTTTAGGCCATCAAAAGAGCAAAAATCATTAAAGCAAAAGAAAAGTTTAGGGTAAAGATATCAAGAAAAGCTGAATGATGCATCTATCTGAAAGCAATTTTACTTTCTGCTGCTTTTTTCCATGATGCTTGCCAAACAAGACCAGCAATAACTGGTAAATGGAGCAATTTCCCTAAATGAATGCTTAAAATTCTTTCCAAATAAAGTAAGATTCTGTTAATTAAAATCTTAATTGTTCTTGAAAGTGATTGAGCAAGATGATACTTAACCTTTCTAAAAGAATACGCCAGCAACATATATCTCCTTTAGCAGACCATGTACGAATTACTTATTCAATACCTATTGATTAAATGTTTTAATCCTTATGCAGATTCAAATGATAACTGTGCACCCAATCAATTCTTGCTTGTAGCCTCCCCAGGAGCAGATGTTAGAACTCTGTTTATGTGAATTTAGGTACAACCTAAAAAGTCTTTCACTCTTTCTGTCACTTTCAAGGAGGACTGAAGGGTATTGTGATTATCTTGTTTGTCTCAACTCATAGTCTTTTACATCCTACTCCCTATGCCTAATGCTGAACAGGTGAAAATCTCTCAGTACTTTGTCTCTTATGTCAAGGATAAGGAAATGCAACCTACTTGAAATTATTCTCTCCCTTGACATGAGTCACAGGTGAACTCCAAACAATCATGATTTTTTAAAAGTTATTAGTATTCTTACACTGTTTGATATCTATTAAATACTAGGAAAAAATACTAAAATTGAAATTATATTCAAGCCATGTATATTCTCTATTGTGAAGAGCATCTACCCTAAATCCTTTTATTCTTTCTTATCCTGGAGAATTGAACTGGACAATCCAGAATGCAAGCAAATACTTCTCTTGTTGCTGACCCTTAATCTAAAAACAATAATTATTATCAATGTTGTTGAATTGTTCTTGAAATCTAGGCCCTACATTTTAAAAATATTTTAATGCTAAATAAATATAATAACATAATAAATCACCACGTTTACCAAAATCATTGACCTAACAAATAAATATATAAATTGAAAACAATTAATCTTTCTCTATATACAATGTTAAAACCTGGCATGTATTCTTTCGTAACTTTATCTCTGTCCATTCAAACATATTCACACATAAATAAGATTCTGTAGTTCTCTTTTTCAAAAATTGGGGTTATATAAACTAGGCTGTCAAATCTTTCTATGCAGGTGATTACACCCAAAATCTTCAATATAGCGTCTGACCCTAATTTGACAAATCCTTTCTTTATTTATTTATTTTACCAAAAGCCCTAAACTCTCTTTGAAATCTTAAAATCTTCACTAGTGATCTGGAGGGATAATATATAAATTCACATTTGTCAGTATTTATCTAATGAAAAGAATTTGAAATTTTATCCCATATGTACTGGAGAACCATCAATACTTCTAAGCAGAGCACTGATGTGATCCCATCTGTGTTTTAGTGGAATATATTTGTTAGAGAAGGCAGAACCTAGGGTGGGCAAGATGAGACATTAAGATAGTTGCTTTAGGCGACAAGTCATGATATAGTGAAGGCCGGGCCAAGTAGAGCACAGGCCGTTAGAATGGAGAATGGAGATGGTAATTTTGTCAGAAAGGGAAACAGCAAGACAAACTCAAGGTTTTTAGATTCTCAATTTGGTGCTTATAGTGATAAAGTTCAACAAGATTAGGAATACAGACAGGAGACCTGTTTTGAGTTGTTAATTTGGTCCTAATATGTTACATTTGAGGGACACCCAGTGAACAGTGACCAGAGGAAATGAAAAATTATATAATTATCTCTTCTTCTTCATCATGTAACATTTTAGCTTGAGTATTTTCTAATTTTGTTTTATATTCTCCACAATTTTATTTTATGGCTGACAAAGTATTACACAGAGTACTATCAACATGATTTACATTTAATTATTGGACATTTGGACAGCTTCCAAGATTTTGTTATTATAATAAGAAGGCAAGGAATATCTTAATAAATAGAACTGTTTCTTCTCAGAATTACATTCTCAGAATATGTATTCTCAGAATTAAATTTATTCCCCAAAATTCTGTGAATATTGATAGTTATTTGTCCAAAATGTTTTTAAACATATTTTATATAAGCACATGCATGCATGTGTATATATGTGTGTATGTGTGTACATATATTTGTGTGTTTATACACGGATATGTGTATATACAGTTTACCTCCCATATCTGTGGGCCCCACACTCAAGGATTCAACCAACCACAGTTTGAAAATATTAGGGAAAAACGTCGCATTTGTACTGAACATGTATAGACTTTTTTTCATGCTATTATTCCCTAAACAATACAGTATAACAACTATTTATATAGTACTTACATTATATTTGGTATTATAAGTAATCTCGAGATGATTTAAAGTATGTGGGAAAATATGCATAGGCTATATGCAGATACTATGCAAACTCATATGAGGGACTTAAGCATCCATGGATTTTGATATCCAAGGGAGGTCCTGGAACGAATCCCCCACAGATATTGAGGGACTACCATGTATGTGTATGTGTGTGTGTGTGTGTATATATATATATACACACACACACATTATCACCAGAACTGAGAATCGTAGTTTCTACTTTAGTAGCAGTCTGGGCATTACCACCAGTAGTTACTTTAGGATACCCCTGATAAGTGTACCAAGAATCACAAAATCCTTTGAAACAAGACCTTTTAGACTTTGAAATCTTTTGTCTTTTAACATACTAAATACTGATGTTTCATTCTGGAGCATCACCAGGTCTCCAAATAATCGATGCATGTACAGATCTATGCCCTAAGACTTCATAGATTCCAAGAAAAAAGGAGAATAAAGCATCCTTTTTACTAACCAATTTATAGCTACTCTGGCAAAGCGATGAATAAAGAGAAAACAAGTGCAAAACAGCAGTTTACCTGCTTCAGCTACTGAGTGCCGTATGTTCTCCTTTCCCTCTTCATGGACTTCTTCAGAAGCGAATTAGCAAAATCGCAGGTGCCTTCTGGAAAAAGTGATTAGACTATTCAGAACTCCCTTGTGTTCTCTCAAAGGCAGTTTAAAGTTAACTGAACATTCCACTATGTTGTCAGATTTATAATTGATTTCAGTTTCTAGTGCGCAACTTATCCAACAGACTGCTGGAAAACGGATACCCCTTTTCACCGGCATTTGATTCTGAAGAAAAGCCGTAAGAAAAAATACATCAGCTGCAGCAAGACCATTACAATTCCAGTGGTTGATTTCAAAAAGGATTTTCAATATGACATATACTGAAAATAAGGGACTGGAGTTAAATGATGTTTGTCTCATACCACACTATTACTATACATACTTCTATCAATTTCTTTTTGTTCTTCTAACTTTGCACTAAAATCAACTCATTAAAGACCTCTTTCTGAACTCCTTAAATAGTTTGCAGCTTCACTCCTTATTACTCAAGCCAGTATTCTTAAATAAGGTCCTTAAGACCAAGAGTTAATTTTACACAAATATTGAAAGGAAGGGGATTTCAGTCACCAACTGAAATAAGTAATTCAGCAAATATTGCTAAATTCATTATATAAGTCTGTATCTCTCTCATGCCTTATGATACTCGAAATTTACAACAAAAATAACAACATAAAATGTATACCACTACTTCTCCTAAAACAAAATAATTTATTTTCATCTGTATTATGCTTATAATAAAGAAATTTGTTAAATTATTCAGCTGTTTTCCCCCAATTTTTAAATTATACAGTAGTCTTGAATTCCAGGTCTTATTCTCCATTAGTCAAAAACCTGCCAAGAATTTTTTTTTTTTTTTTT
>RJWJ010038957.1:0-14704 GCA_004363605.1 Indri indri | reverse complement strand
AGACTTTTTATAGTTCCATAATAATTAAGATAGTGTAGTATTGGCACAAGGATTGATAAATAGATCAATTTAATAGAATAGAGAGCCCAGAAACAGACCTGTACATATATGAACACTTGACGATCTTTTCAATAAATGGTGCTGGATCAACTGGGTATTTCTTTGAAAAAAAAATTAAACTGAATTTCACACCATACAAAAAAGTTAGTTCCAGACAGTTTGTGAACCTAAATGTAAAGGTCAAAACAATAAAATTCCTGGGGGGCAATATAGAATATTATCTTCATGAACTTGTAATGGGGGAAAACTTACTGAACAGGACCCAAAATATGCTATAAAAGAAACGATGGATAAATTGGATAATTTCAAAATTATGTACTTCTTTTCACCAAAAGCCACCACTAAGAGAGTGAAAAGCCAGATTGGAAGAACATGTTTTTTCTTTCATTCATTCTTTTTTTTTTCTTTTTTTTTTTTTGAGACAGTGTCTCACTCTGTTGCCCAGGCTAGAGTGCCATGGCATCAACCTAGCTCACAGCAACCTCAAACCCCTGAGCTCAAATGATCCTCCTGCCTCAGCCTCCTGAGTAGCTGGGAATACAGTCTCGAGCCACCACACATTGCTAATTTTTTGTTTCTGTTTTTAGTTGCCCCACTAATTTCTTTCTATTTTTAGTAGAGATGAGGTCTTGCTTTTGCTGAGACTAGTCTATAACTCCTGAGCTCAAGCAGTCCACCACTCGGCCTCCCAGAGTGCTGGGATTACAGGCATGAGCCACCACTCCCAGCCAGGAGAACATGATTATAATACAACTAAGTGACACAGGGTTAATATTAAAAATTTATTAAGAACTCCTTCAAATAATATTAATAAAAAGAGAATCAACAATCTAATAGAAAAGTGGACAAGAAACTTGAACAAGCTCATCGTGAAAGATGATGTAGAAATATTTGAAATTATATGAAAAGCTGCTCCATCCCACTAATCACCAGGGAAATAAAAATGAAAACCACAATGTGATATCGCTATATACCTACAAAGATGGCTAAAGTTAAAAAGGCTGAAAATACCAAGCACTGACAAGGATGTGGAACTGGAATTCTCATGTATTATTATGAATAAGAATAATGTAAGTTGGTACAACCACTTTGGAAAACAGTTTATTATTCTCTACTGAAGTTGAACATATGTATACTATATGACCCAGCAACACCTCTCCTAAGTATATACCCGGCATCACTGTTTAGAGTAGCCCCAAACCGGAAACAACCTAGTGTCCTTCAAGAGTAAAATGGAAAATAAATTGTGGCATAGTCATTTAGCAGAATATTATACATTATACAGAAATGAACACAAGTGAACTACAACTACATACAACAACATATAAGAATTTCATAATGTTGATCAAAAGACACCAAACACAAAGTGTGATCAGTGATTTCATTTATATAAAACTCACACAATAGGCAAAAGGAAATCACAGTGTTTAGAGATGCATGCTGTAGTAGACGCAGCTGGCGCCCTGCCCCACCCCATTCACCCAGTGAGTGCGCCCATCCCCTGGGTTCTGAGAGCATTGACTGCTAATAGCTTCACAGCAACTCTTCACCTGAGAATTGCCCTCCACTGACAGGTAGCTATCCTAGCTGGAAAGGTCTGAGAGGTTACACCCTCTTCGCAAGGCATCCTGCAGCCAATGACTGACAGATATAGGAATATAAAACTTCAGCCTCCTGCCTCAATGGGGGACAACTCAGTGGAGGCATTCTTGCTCCAGAGCTCCCCTGGAGATCAGATTGAGGCTAGACTTCAGCTGAACCCATATTTTGAACTAACTTCTCCTCTCCTAAAGTGCCATCCAGTGCCATCCTTCCTCCCTTGTAGGAATTCACCAGGGCACTTCCTCACCACGTCACTTGAACAAGAACTGCCATCTCAATCTCTGCAGCTGGGGGACCAATCCTAAAATAGTTGGTACCAGAAGTGGTCCTCAAAAGCAGATTTTAAGGATGGGATTCTGGAGTTGAATAACAGATGGCAACGAAGTCCCTATCAACAGTGGCAAGTGGAGTGACAGTCCCTGTGGTGAACCGGGACAAGATTAAGGTGGAAAGGGATACACTTGCTTATAAAACGTCCCTGGCATGTGAGAAGTTCAGATAAATGGTCACTATGAGGATTGCGAGCCAGGCACACAGTGGTGCTCCTGTAGTCCCAGCTACTCAGGAGGCTGAGGCAGGAGGATTGCTCAAGCCCAGGAGTTCAAGGTTAGCCTGGGTAACAGTGAGACCCTCCCACTTAAAAAAAAAAAAAAAGAGAGAAAGGCTAAAAAGAATTGTGAAATGGCTGGTCGTTGCTTAGAACCACTGATGTATTAGAGAAAAATTGACAGGCTCCGATCAATTAATCACCAATTTAAAGCAAAGTATGAATCAGAGGGCAGCATTTAAAGACCTTATTTCCCGCAGCCAGAGGGCAGACTAAGCTCAGGCACGGGTCTTAATTGTAAAAGTGGAAGAATTTCAGAGAAGGATGAATTCGCAGCCTAGGCAAGTTGCGGAAAGTCAGGGCCATGATAAGAAGGAAATAGGACCCGTAGACTGAGCAAATGTGATTTGAGACCCTTGAACTTGCAGATTAACCTGAAGCTTCTGGGCCGGCAGAATCGGTCCCCTTGTTCAGAGGCCTCATGAGAGGAGGGGTGCCTTCCAAGACACCATGAGCCTGCCTCAGGATCCGCCCCCACCTCCCCTCCTGGCCATCGGATCAATCACTAGGATCAAATATCAAGATGACCCAACAGAGGAAGTGCTAGGCCTGCTAAAAAAGGGAGAGATTAATATGCCAAAGCAGTTGCAGAGTCTGGCTGAAATGTACCGGCAAGAACTGGGAGAATTTGCCTGCAAATGGTATATGGCTCAAGTGGGGTAGAATATAAAGCTGAGTAGAGGGGGCTTTGTCAGTGTGGGGACACTCTCTCATGACCCAGGATTTAACACCTGGTGTGGGCCCTGGGATATTGATTTAATACGCTGCTAGGAAAGCTCTTAAAAGTTTGGCAAAATTGGTGGCTTACATTAAATGAAGTAAGGTTCATAACGTTGGGTGGGTACAACAACAATCTATCGTAAGATGGAAGGAATACAACCTGGGTCAGGCATGAACAGCACCAGAGAACACAGCTGCCCCTGCGGGAGTAATGGCCCCAACTCCTCCATCACCCAGCCCTGCGGCACCAATACTCCACTTTCAGCTTAACCTTGGCTGCATGGTAGGCCATCCGTGAGGACCTGACAGAGGAGACTAAGGCCTGAGCTTCCTTAGCAGATGTCAGCTTGGTAGGTGGATGCCAGCCCAAAACAGAATGCTGCAGCCCTGCAGCTCCACTCGGGGATGGTCTTGAAGGAGTAGTGCAGGGAAATCCTCTCAAAGGGCAGGGCTCCTGGCATGGCACCTGGTCATCCACTTTACGTGGAAAGAGAAGTGGCCTAAACAGAGTCCAGTGCTAAGCCCCTGATCTGGCCTCATCCCTGGAGGAAACCAACCAGTCACCTCTTGGCAAGTGGATTACATTAGATCCTTTCCAAACCAAACCTGGAAAGGGCTCAATTCATTTGACATGTTCTGGGTATGCAGTTTGATTTTCTTACCAGCAGTGCCTCAGCTGGCCCTACCAACCAAGAGTTCTCATACTACCTGACCCATCGGCATTGGGTCTTCCACAGCGTAACAGACCATAGGAGCCACGTTACAACAAAGGTGTGTCAATGGACATGTGACCATGAGATCCACTGGTCCTATCATATACCACACCACCCTGAAGCTGCCAGCCTGGTGGATCAATGGAATAGTCTGTTGAAGACATACCAAAGGTATCAACTTAGAGATGACACTCTGCTAGGATTGGGCACAATAGCATGGTATCTTCAGGACATGGTATACATCTTAAACTAATGATCATTACATGGTACTGTGTCCCCAAGAGGTAGAATACATGTGTCCAGGAACTAAGGGTTGGAAGTAGGAGTACCCATGCTTACCATTACTCCCAGTGACCCACTGAGGACACATGTGTTTCCTATCCTCAGCACTCTAGGCTCTGAGTTTCTAGAGGCCATGGTTTCCAGAGGCAGAATCCGAAACAGTACACGGCGAGAGTCCTATTAAACTTCAAGCCTCACCACTGCCAAGAGACCAGTAAGCAAAAAAAAACTATTTACTCTCCCAGCAGAGTGAAACTCTCCTTATCTGATGTTAAGGAAGAGGCAGGGCTGCAGGGAGCTGGGACAATACAGACAGTATCCAAGGCCCCCCGGGGCATCTCTTACTGTCCCACCATGCAGTTTTAATGGTGAACAGACAAGTACAGCAGCCTCAGCCTGAAAAGGCCACGGCGACCAGGAGTTCAGACTGCTCAAGCTATGTCAGCAGAGGTGTTAGCTGGGGTTGGGAGCAATCCAGAATGGGTAACAAAGGAGGGAGGTGGCGATGACCAGATGGAACCCCAGACAGCAGTGGCAGTGGGCCTGCAACGTGTCCCACTGACTTTCCTTTTATGAGCTTCTGCGGGAAAAGAGAGCAACCAGAATCCTGAATAGGCTATTCGAGGGTGGGGTGAAATCATTATATGAAGCAAATGGATCCAAGCAGGGCAAGGGGTGAGCTGCATGGGTGCTGTGCGGCACTGCCCAGGTCCCCCTTAAGGACTGCTCACTCCCCCGGGCGCTGGGATTCTCATCCCGGAGGACTCACAGTTGAGTCCTGTCAAAGGCGTTGCCCTCAGCGGAAGCAGCGACCTCACCCACCTCACCTCTCCTCTCTGGGAACGGCTCACATCCAGCGACTGGATGATGTGCCCCTTGCCTCAATTCAGGACAACCCTGAAGGGTCACCCCAGCCTGAGAACTCCCTGCGGCATTGGCTGAGGC
The DNA here is from genome assembly GCA_004363605.1 of Indri indri. Lineage (NCBI taxonomy): Eukaryota > Metazoa > Chordata > Mammalia > Primates > Indriidae > Indri > Indri indri. Next base: position 9,775 of record RJWJ010038957.1, on the reverse strand, counting down.
TCCCGCTGCGACCTCATCACAGTTCACCTTCTCTCTTTGTCCCATCCCCCTTCCCTCCCTCCCTTACAGGGGTTGTTCCTGCCCTCCTTCAGCGAGCCACCTGCACAAATGTCCATCTGAAAGTTTGCTTCCCAGAAAACCCAACAAATGACAATGAACATTTAGAGATATGAAGATAACCACCAGAAAAAAAAAGCAGTTTAAAAAGTTAAAAGTGGTTTTCTCTAGGGAGAGGATGGGGTGAGGCAAGGAGGGGCAGGGGACTGTTGTTACACAGCCCTTCTGTAGTCTTTGTTGTTTTTAATGTGTGCATGTGTTACTTCCACAATTAAAACTTTTTTCATTTAAAAATTATAAGAATCTGATACTGTCACTGTCCTGTTTGTATTTATTTATTTATTTATTTATTTATTTATTTATTGAGACAAAGTCTCACTCTATTGCCTGGGCTAGAGTGCTGTGGCATCAGCCTGGCTCACAGCAACCTCAAACTCCTGGGCTCAAGCAATCCTTCTGCCTCAGCTTCCCGAGTAGCTGGGACTACAGGCATGCACCACCATGCCCAGCTAATTTTTTCTATATGTTTTTAATTGTCCAGCTAATTTCTTTCTATTTTTAGTAGAGACAGGGTCTTGCTCTTGCTCAGGCTGGTCTCAAATTCCTGAGCTCAAGCGATCCTCCCACCTCGGCCTCCCAGAGTGCTAGGATCACAGGCGCGAGCCATCGTGCCTGGCCTTACCGTCCTGTTTTTAAACTCTTCAATCACTTTCTATGACCCTTAGAAAATCCTTAAGAATCCTTAACATGGCTGGTCAATCCCCGCCCATGTGGCCCTGCTGAGATTCCTGTCTTCTTTCTTGCCGCTCCTTCTCACACTCTGTTACCTGCTCGTCTGGACTTTCTGTTTCTCTTCCTCACCTCTGGGCTTTAAACGTGCTGCTCCCTCTGTCTGGAGTACTTTGCCTGTCCTCCGCGCCACCTGGTTCACTCCTGTGCCTCCATCAAATTTCAGCTTAGAGGTCACCTGCTCAGGGAGGCCTTCGCTGCCCCCAGACTATCTTGAGACCCCCTTCTGTCACTCCCGCGGCACCTGTATGTCTTCTTTCCCAGCATCAACCTCCTGAAGTTACCTGTTCAACATCTCCATTTCCTTTATTCACACACGAGGACTCTCTCTCTTGTTACTGCTCCATTGCTAGCACCCAGCACATAACTACAGCATAGTAGATGGAAAATTTTTACTAAATAAGTGAATTTTGCCAAAATGTTTTCTGGAGTCCGCGCTCTGTAATCTGCAACAAGTTATATAACAGTCTGAACCTTAGTTTGCTCAGTATAAAATGAGGCTAAAAATAATACCTACCTTAGAGGGTCGCTTTGAGGATTAAGTTTGAGTTATGTCAGTAAAGCCCTTAGCGCAGTGCCGGGATATAATACCCATTCGATGAATGCATGTTTAAAAATAAAGGCTGCATTAATTTGCACTCACACCAGCAGACTTTAACATCATCACTCTTTACCCTTTCCAACACCGAGTACTATGTTTTTAAGTATTTTTGTAAAGTTTATAGGCCAAAACAATGGCATCTCATGGTTTTAAGCCAACATGTATTTTCAACCCAACAGGTTTTATTAATAAGATGGTTGTACCCTGCTGTTCCACACCAGGCATACTGCAAAGAAAGCAAATATTCAATATTCCTCTCTCTTCCTGTTACAGCTTGGGGGGGTGTAGGGGGGATGGGGGTGGTATCTGAGAAAGGAGCCCCGTGGCCTTGGCCACTAAGTGGCAGGTGTTTTTCACTTCAGGTTTCATCAGAATCCTCTTGCTTATCCTTATAGGAAGGCTGTGGGGCCCAGGTCTCCTCAGCCACACCAGGTGGAGGCCTGTGCCTTGAACGTTTCCAAGAGAGGTAGAACCAGCAGGCCCAGCGGCCCCTCGACACTTCCTGTGTGGGGTTCAAAAACCCTCCTCCCCTCCCAGCCTCGGGTACTTGCTTCGGAAAATGGTGAGTCTCCCTCTGATAAAGACCCCTTTTTCATGCTAGCATGGCAAACAATGGCCCCGGAGGCCTTATCTCCAGCAGATGTTTTGAAAAAGTCCTCTGATTTCTTTTTTCAGAAGTTATAAGCTGACTTGTCTCCGCCATCTTAGTAGAGTAAGCGTCCTGTGAGAGGAAGATGCAGTCGGGCGCTCTCTGGAGAGTTCTGGGACTCTGCCTCTTATCAGGTGAGTAGGAGGGAATGAAAAAGGGTGATGTGTCTCCAGACCACTGGAAGGCTCAGGGCCTTACCGGGCACTGCCCAGTGGCACCAGGGAGCCTCAATTTAATAGAAGATGTAAGGAACTGTTTGTGCTGCGTTAGGGCGGGGAGTTATAGCCAGAGGCTAACGGAACAGATATGCCACAGGTGCCTGGGGGAGCGTTCTGGGAGCAGTGGGGATGATCCTGTCTGTTGACCAAATTCTGTTGGTGAATTTACCCAGCCCTTAAGAAGTCATGGAAAAGAGGTTAGAAGAACAAAGCTCCACTCCTTGTTTTGGGGAGGTCGGATAGTTGAACCCAAACTGCACAGGCTATATATAGCAAGTTTAGTATCTTTGAGACAATAAAACGCTTCATAATTTTCAGTCCTTTTTAGGTGACCAAGAGCTTTCAATTAGTTTAGTCCTTTTTGAGGCAAGGTGGGATATAAAGTGACAAATAACTAAGATGATTTACATATTTCGTATGAGATAAATAATATTTTTTTTAAAGTTGCCATTTACTGAGTGCCAGGTACTATGTAAAGGAAAAATTCTGTATATGTGTTAACTGATTTAATCCTTACTTCCACCTTGGAAGGAAGGTCTTATATCCCCTATTGTACAAATTAAGAAATTGATACTCAGAAAAGTTAAATAACTTGTTTAAAACCACACAGTAAGTGCTGAAGCTGATCTGGGAAATCAGAACTGTCTGTCTGCAAGGCCTGTGCTTTGAGTGACTGCATCGCATGAGGCAAAATGGCTCACGATGGTTTTATTTCAAAAACCTAGAAAAGGCCATCACAGCTGGGGCTCCTAGCTCAGAGCCACGGCTATGATGCCTCCACTTCCTGCATCATTTTGGGTTTCTCAAACTTGAATGTGCACACAAATCACCTGGGTTCTTGTTAAAATTCAGCTTCTGTTTCAGGAAACCTGCAGTGGGGACTGAGATTCCACGTGTCTAATAAACTCTCAAGGTTATTAATCTGCTACTGGTCCAAGGAACACATTGAGTAGCAGGGGCAGGATATGACTCCTGCAGGGAGTGGCCAGGCATTTTCTTAGAGAGCTATGGTATTTTTTAAGAAAAAACTATGCTTTTTCTTAAAAAAAGAAAAAATAGAATATCAAAGACTCAAGCACCCCTAGAAATTTGGCATCATAAGAACATACCCAGTCTGCTCTGGGGATAGGGCAGTAGAGAGCGTGTCTCACCAACGTAGAGGCTTTGCTAAAAGAAAGGTCTAGGTATACAGAAAATTTTCAGGCAATGCCAGGGAAACTGGTTATTGTAATGAATCCAAGTTACTGCTGAGTGAGGAGACTTTGGAGGGCCCTGTGGAAATGTGATCGAGCTCTTCAATGCACAGGCCCTAGTTGATGAGTAATCGGGGTTTCAAATATTTCCACCTCTGTCTCAAGCAGAAAACAAATGGAAAAACTGAACCATCAGACAAGCAGAAGCTAGAGATGGATCGAGAATCCCAGTGTTTATACCCAACCAAGGACTTGTTTTTCTTCCACAGAGACCAAGTTTCAAAATGGAGGCTTGGTTGCAAAATTCTTTTGCTATTTCTCCAGTCATCCAAAAAGCAGTCCTTTTTCTGATTTCTGCTTACCAAATACTTCATATTTCATATTTAATGCTAGATGCTTTCTTGCTCTATTTCCTCCCAAATTGCTCAGGAACCCCTGGCCAGTACCCAGTAGTAAGTTCCCTTTCGTGGGGTATAGAAATGACTGTGATCTAACCGTAGTTGGAAAAGACTTCAAATGTCATAAGTGGTTGGACTGGAACACAGCCCTTTTTATCTTTGGAATTTCAGGCACCCACAATATTTACTAACTTTTTTAAATTATTGTTTATTTTCTAGTTGGCGCTTGGGGGCAGGAAGGTAAGATACTCTTTCTTTCTTTGCTATAAAATCAGCCCAGCATTCTTTGCATTTATGAGTGGAGCTCTCTCTCAGCCTCTCACAGAACTTCCACAGAGACCAGTGAAAGGAATTGCTCCCATCTTTTCCTTTGCCTTTTTCTCATAAGTCTAGAGATATTTCTAGCCGAAAGAAACAACCGACATCATAGGAAATAACAAGTCTTAATTATTCAAAAGAAAAATTGAGACTGTTAAATTAAGTTGAAAATGCCAACCATTCTCATTTGTTTGCATTTTACATTTGCTGTGAGATTTTGTGGAGGTTATGTGGCAAGAATGCATGCACGAGGTTACTCTGGATAAGCCTCTGGGGCAATATTTGGGTACATACTCAGAATCACAAGTCTGAATATTCTGAGTATGTGTCTACACGTGTGTTCATGTGTGCGCACACACATGAGCGTGCCTAGCCTGGACTTACTTTCTCAATCACAGTGGTAGAGTCAGGAGTGTTGCAACACCAGAAGCCTCTCTATCCCATCAGCTCTTCCAAACTGAGTGAACCAATGGTGTATTTAAATGCAACCATTGTGCTAGTCTACATTGCACCATGGAGCCATTTTCATAAATAGCCATCAGATATTTAATACAGGATATACGGCTCAAAACAGCTTTTCATATACAGCCAAGGAAATTTGAAGATCCATTGTTTCCAAAAGGTTGAGGGAAGAGTCCTAACCCATGGGATAAGGGTCTGATCTTAGCTGATGATAGAAATATTACTAATGGCTTCTTATCATTTTCCTTTTCAGACAATGAAGAACCTGGTAAGAGGATTTTCATTCTATATGACCTCTTTTCAAATGTGAAACAATTTTACTTAAATTCAGCCGATTAAAAAAAATGTAGAACAAAATGCTCATAGAGGACAGGCACAGTAATAAACACTGAGAACTAGACCTAGCAAAAGGAAAACACAGCTATCTTTCAATGGAATCTGTATGAAACGTGCCTGTATTTGTTGCTAACTGTCATGTCTTGTTATCACTTTACGTATATGTATCCCTGAGCGTACAGTCAGGGAAGAACACAAATGTAGCTGTGAGTTGGAGCTACCATGCATTTTTGTATAAACCATGAGATCCTTGAAGGCAGAGACAGTGTCTCATTTACCTAGCCCAGGGTCTGGCATGTATTAGGTGTTCAGTGAATATTTTTTGAATGAATAAATGAACAAAACATATGAACACATTGCTAATTCCCTCCTCTCAAGAAGCCAGTGGTCTTGTGTGAGAGACAATTGACAATACAGTCTTTTTAAAAAGAAAATGTTGCATGCTAGGATATGCGTAGATACAGAGTAAACAAGGTTGTTATGAGGATTGAATGAATAATTTATTTAAGGCACTTGGAAGATTATCTGACATAGAAGACAGTGGGTAAATTTTAGCTATTACATGGAAAGCACACCGACTATAGATAACAAGCATTAAAGTTTATTGAGCATGTCTGTTTTTGATATTGCTCTAAATATTTTACCCAAATTCCCTCATTTAATTCTTCTAACATCCCTGTTCTACAGATAAAGAACCAAAGGCTGAACTGTCCAATCACAGAGACATAAATGCAGATTTATATGTTACTGAAGCTCATTTTCTTAACCATTGTGAAATACTGTCTCTGGATATGTATAAAATCTTTGTGAGAACATTTATGTCTAAGCATAGACATCTAGGCCCTTGTATGAATGTGAATAAGTCTAAGCTCTGCTACTGAATTTGTGCCAATTAAAGTTGTGAGCAATTTGCTTTACATTCCTTTTTTCAAACAAACATACCAAGCAGAATATAATGTCTGTTTACTTTTAAGTCATTTTATTTATGATGTCTAGTTCATTTAACATTTCTAAGAAACATCAGTGTTGAAAAATTATGAGTCAAAATAATATCAAGTGTCTATTGTCATTATACTCAGCTCCCAGTTATTAGCAAGTAGAAAGCCTAGGGAATAATTTGCATTCTGTTCTGTCTCGGCCAGAGGGCTGCCTGAGCAACTAGGTCAGAGCTCAGTTCTGTTTTCCATGGTAGCAAGACCCCAAGAAGGAAAAGAGGAAAGGAAGTAACATCTTTCTTGAGCATATGCTGTACGCCACTCACTTTTACCCTCATAATCCCTTTAATTCTCACAAAAACCCTGTGAGGTGGGTATTTTAGCTCCACTTCCCTTATAAGGAAACTGAGGCTCAGAGAAGTTAAATGATTTGCCCAGATCTGGGATTCAAACACAACGCTTCTGACTCCGAGTCCAGTGCTCTTTCCCCCGTAGTGTGCTTTCTCTGAGCACCACGACCTCTTCCGTCTGCCAGCAGCCATGCCCAGGCTCCTCAGGGCCTAATATTTCAGCCGCAAGGTTTCTAGGAAACAGGATGGACCCCAGCCCTACCTCCCAGGGCAAAACTAACTAACTGCTGTGGGGAATTGGGCTAGATCCCTGATGGCATTAGTGGATTATGAGTTGATTTCATGTGTCCACACCAATGGGCCCTCCCTCTGACAAAAATAACTGAGAATTGATTATGTTCAAAGATAATATAAAGCCAATTTTTATTGAAAGAACCATTTCCTCAAAATGTGTAGGTGCTTTACATCATTTAAAGGCAATAACAGAAAATTATATGGAATAAGAAGAAAGATGTTTGTTCTCTTTTATAAGGGACTCTGTTAGCTATAAGAAATAATTTCTGAATAATGAGAAATAGGTAAGCCCAAGAATGAGTGATTCAGTGGTGTAGAGGTCTTTATCTCTGAGAAGGCCCTTTCATATCTGGAATATGGTTCTGGCTAATGCCAGAGGCAAGAGGGTAAGCCTGAAGGCTTCTAGAATTTTTCAGCCTTAGGACTTTAAGACTTTCTGAGCTTCAGAGGGTCTGGGTCTAGAAGCACACACTGGTGTATTCTTAATTTGATGTACCTGAGTTATATCTACAAGCTAAGTTACTTAACATCTATGAGCTAAATTATATCTATGAGTTAAATCTCATGGCTAGGTACATACCTCACCTTCAAGACTTGGGGGTCCCTAAATGATGAGACCCTCTTTGGGAATTGTTGGAGGCAGTGTCTAGTCCCACTAAAAACATTTTACCTACTATTTAAGCTTAAACCAGAATATTTTCTTACCGTTCTTTCCTTCTTTCATTTTCAGGTGCCCCGCCGAGGCGTGAGTTTACCAATCTTTTGTTTATTCCCTGTCTGAGGATGCAGATTGGTGGGTAAAGGAGAAAGAACTGATTGAGAGAGATTAACCCCAAGAACTGAGGTCCTCCCAACTTCACATTCTCATCTCCCATTTCAGAAAGTTTCCACATACTAATGTTCATCCTCCCCTTCCCAAGTCCCCACGTCCCTGCCTAAACCATGAAGCCACCTTCAAAACGTTCTCTAGTTTTCCTTCCCCACACATCCCCTCTTGCACACACTCCAGCCAGTACAACTCCTTTCTGACAAGCAAATCCAAGACCTGCGTGACAGATGTCTTCCTGCATTCGTTGGTTCCTTTGTCACTAATTTGCCTTTTCTGAAAATTCCCTGTTTCTCCCTTCAATTTCCCTTCTTTCTCTCCCATTCCCCAGCATATCAAGTCTCCATCTCAGGAACCACAGTAGAACTGACATGCCCTCAGGAACATGAATCTGAAATAACCTGGGAAAAAAATGGTAAAATATTACCAGAGTATCAGAACGAGAAGCAGCTGTTACAGAAGGAATTTTCAGAAACGGAGGACAGCGGTTATTATGCCTGCTACACAGGCACCTCGAAGGAAGCGAGCCACTATCTCTACCTGAGAGCAAGAGGTAATACAGGTCTCCAGAAAAGGCCCCAGTAAGCCCTTTAGGGAGGACCATTTCAAAGGGGAATTCTCAATGATTTCCCCTAACCCAACTCACGGCCCCCCGGCATCTTTGCGCTTCCTCCCACACTCAGTCCTGGGACTCTCTGGTGCCACACAGCATCAGCGTTTTCTGGAATATAGATAGAACACCAATAGGGGGCTGTGTGGGTAACCTCAGTCTATGCTAGATCTAAAACAGCAACTTCCCAAGGGACAGGATTGGGTCATTTACATTGTCTCACACCCAGAATTACAGCGGTGAGTTTATCTGATGCTATATCCAGAGATAAATTCTTCAGAAGGACTTGCAAAAAAGACTCGAAACTATTATCATAAAACATCATAAACTAAGGCATAATAATAAAATAATAATGATAGCTAACATTTAGTGAGTGCTTATTAAGTTTGAAGTACTGTACGAAACACCTACCAGGGATATTTTCATGTAATCCTCTCAACAACCATATGAGTTATTTTATTCCCATTTTGTAGATGAGGAAACAGAGGCTTCATGAGGTGAAAACACATTTCACAATTCTCACAGCTAGTGAGTAATGAAGCTGGGATTTGAACCCAGGATTCGAGCTTCTACCCATGACCACCACACTTTGCTTGTTGCCGTTGTTATAAACATATTGAAGGGGAGGGCTCTGGCCATGGCAAGCATGTGAGCATGGAGGGGAGAATGGCCTGCGTTGTTCCTTCCTCATCTCCAGTGTCCTTGTGTCTTGCTTTCTCAGTGGAATTCTCTCTTCTCCCCACCCCCACCCCACAGTGTGTGAGAACTGCATGGAGGTGGACGTGACGGCGGTGGCCACAGTCATCATAGTCGACGTCTGCATCACTCTGGGCTTGATGGTGCTGGTTTATTACTGGAGCAAGAACAGAAAGGCCAAGGCCAAGCCTGTGACGCGAGGCATGGGTGCTGGTGGCAGGCCCAGGGGTATGACTGCGGAGCTGGGTGGGAGGAGATTCCTGCCAAGGGGGCCATCCAGCACGTCCACAGCTGGGTCAAAACAGCGTCTGCAGGGCATTCGCTCTGACGCCACGATCTCAACAGAGGATTTTGAATCTCAGATCACTTCTCTCCTTCCCGCTCTAGAAAAGTGTAAAAAAGTTTATGAGCATGATGGGCTTCCTCAAATGCCTGTCAGTGCTCTGCAGTAATCAGATTCCATCCCCTAGCTGCGGGAAGAGAAACTTGGAAGTATTAGTTCCTTCCTTTTCCTCTCCCTTCCCCCATGGAAAGAAACAATGGGAGGACCTTGAGCTGAGGAAAGGCACGAAATGATGAGAACGGCATGGGCGTCCTTAGAGATGGGATGAAAGAGAGAGAAGAGAAAGGGCGGCTGAATGCAAAAGGGAGTCGTAGGGAGCAAAGGGGTCTGCCATCCTCGAATGGGGTCTCATTGGCACAGTCGGTGCTGCAAGATCGGTGTTCCCTCGTGGAAACGAAGATTTTCCCTTCCCTCTTCTGCAGGACAAAACAAGGAGAGGCCACCACCTGTTCCTAATCCAGACTACGAGGTAACGGGATAGAGTGGGCCAGGAAGCTGGGTGGCGGGGAGTCCTTCTAGGGGGAAGGGGGAACAGGTGAGACTGTCCATCTCTTCTGCCGGATACTTCAAAGCCCTGCACCAGGGCTCCCACAGCAACCCACCATGTGCCCACCTCTGCCTCCTCCGTGGTAGAACAGGACTGCCTCAAGGCCGCACAGCTCCCACAACAGGAAGAGGTGCTGGGCTGGGGGGAGACACA
>RJWJ010038956.1:0-14742 GCA_004363605.1 Indri indri | reverse complement strand
CAGTGCTATGTCAAGAACTAAGAATTGCTTTTGGGTAAAGGGAGGTTAGGAGCATTTGGATTAAGTTTGGCACAAGTCCTGTCTTTAGAGGACTTAGGGTCAGTTTTTGAGATTCAAAAAGTTCACAACTGAGATTAGCAAAAATGAACAGAGGAATGAAGGTAACAAGAGGTGTGTGCTGGAGGCACATGTGGAAGGAGAGGAGAAATTTTCCTTGTGAATCTAAATTGTGATGGCTTTCAACTTCCAGGGGAAGCTTTTTACTTTTTGCCAAATAGCTTCTTGTTGACAGTTATGTTGCCAGAAAAACGAGAAGCTGCTCTTTAAAGTAAAGAATTAATATAAAATTTCATATGAAGTTCAACCAATCTGTAAGTGAAACCACAGTATTTTAAAAGAGGCCTGTAGGAATAAAGTCATGTCAAAGTCAAACATTTTTGCCTAACGTAAGTATCCTTGGTTTTCTGTAAAGTAGAATTCTGGTTGCTTAAAGGAGTAGTAAAAACATTAGAGAGGGGAAAGTTGATTAATAATCGTGATGGCTGATTTTATGTGTCAGCTTGACTGAGCTAAGGGATGCCCAGACACCTGATGAAACATTATTTCTGGGTGTGTCTGTGAAGATGTTTCTAGAAGAGATGAGCATTTGAATCAGTGAAGTGAGTAAAGAAGTTGCACCCTCACCAGTGTAGCCAGGCATCACCCAATCTGCTGAGAGCCCCAGGCAGAAAAAAAATGGAGAGGAAGGGAAAATGTGCTCTCTTTTCTTGAGATGGGTCAGTCATCTTTCATCTTCTGACCTCAGACATTGGAGCTCCTGGTCCCCAGCCTTCAGACTCTGGGACAGTCACCAGCAGCCCCTCCGGTTCCCAGGCCTTTGGACTCAGACTGATTTAACACCACTGGCCTTCCTGGTTCTTGAGCTTGCAGATGGCTTATCGTGGGGCTTTTTGGCTTCCATGACCACGTGAACCAATTCAACAATAAATCCACTCTCATGTATCTATATACATCCTATTGGTTCTGTTTTTCTAGAGAATCCTGAATAATATAATAATAAAGTATGGTTTTTATAAGAATCCCATGCTTAGGAATCACTCCCAAGGAAAATTAGAACAAAATGTGTAAAATATATTTATCACCAAAAAGATGAAAAAAATCTACATATACCTACCTCCCCAGTATTGATTAAATAAGTAATGATCACCTATACAAAGGAATATTATACAAAATTTTAAAGGAATAATTTGGATACATTTTTATTGGTATAAAATACATCTATGATACAGTCAGTAGGGTGACCAGAACAGACTCCAAAATAATATTCATTTTATAATCCCCTTGATATAAATAAATACTTACAGGAGTCATCAGAAGGGGACTTTCTCATCTTTCCACCACCCAGTTCACGGGCCTGCCGTGATTAGTACACATATTCTCTATCTTCCATCTTTGTTCAAAGGCAGAGGGATCTCTGCTCCCATGAAAGGCTAATCATTCTGCTCATGACCTGGACTGTGTCTCCTCTTGCTTTCTCAGGGACATCACTGCTGCAGTTATTACGCTTTTCCTGGCATCGCGAAATTCTTCTGTTCTGTTAGGTCCTTCCCATCAGCATGGTGGAAAGCTCCCATTCTTCCCACATCCTGTAGCAGCTGCTGCATCGTTTACGCTCATCCACTCAGAGCAAAACTCGAAGATGTTGCCTATAACCCCTGCTTCCACTTCAGCTCACTCCAATCTGGTTTCTGTCCCTGCCACTCCACAAAATCCTTGTCAAGGTTACCAACTGCCTTCATGTTGCCAAACGGTGCCATGTTGCGACATTAATACATGTATACATTGCGGAATGACTAAATCAGAGTAATTAACAAATCTGTCACCTCACATATGCTTATCATTTGCTTATAGGGAAAACATTTAAAATCTACTCTTTTAGCAATTTTGAAATATACAATTTATTATTGTCAACTATAGTCACTATGGTGTGCAATAAATCACTAGAATTTATTCCCCTTAAACTTTGTACCCTTTGACTAACGTCTCCCCTTTCGCCTGCCATTCTCGACCCTCAGCCTCTGGTAACCACCATTCTACTCGCTACTTCTATGAGCTCGACTTTTTTAGACTCCACATATAAGTGAAATCATGTGGCATTTTAAAATTTGTTTATAACAACACCTACCATTTATTAAGCACCTTTTAACTGCCTGCCACATTAAACTGTATCACTGCTAATCCTCACAAAGACCATGCAAGAGAGGTAGATGTTACTGTTCGCTCAAGGTCACGTGAGTTCATAAGCAGCAGAGCAGGAATGTAAACACGAATGTGTGATTTCACAGGCTCGCCGCCTCCCACCTGTTTTGAACTGGACTTGTCCATCACTGCCCCGCCCCCTCGCTTCCTCCTGTTTGTAAATTGCCTCTCGCCGACAGCCCCTGCTGAAGAGGCGGATTTACAGGGAATGGGTTTATGTTTGTGTTATGCCATCCCCTTGGCTACCACTTGGAAAAGAGTGGAGCTTGGATGTAGGGGAAACCAATTTACAGGCTATAATCCATCAGCCCCTCCTCCTCTAGAATTTGAACTCTGGACAGAGGGTTGTGGGCCCCGGAGTGGGCGGCGGAACTGGGCCCTGCACAGAAGACCTCGGAGGGTGGAGCCGAGGCCGCAGAGGACCCACACCGAGAGGCAGGGGGGACACGTGGCAATTCTCACCGAGTGCTCGCGTGCCTCCCCCCAAATACAATGCCCCGCTGGGCGTGTCCGCGCCCCCGATAAGCGCCAAACTCTCCCCGGCTCGCGCGCGCGCGCGCACACACATACTCCCTTACAGACAGACATCCCATTTTACAGTTAAAATGCTTATTTTGAGTACATAATGTACCCACAGATTCAAAATCAGGAACCTGCAAAACGGTACATTGTGAACATTGTATCGCTGCCCCGCCCCCTTCCCTTCACCCCTGCCCAGGCACCTTCCTTCCCTGCCGAGGTGAGAACCGCTGCCGTTTCCTTCCCCGGTGGTCGGTGCTGCACAAGCGCACCTGTGCATAGGTATATCGATATCACATTTATTATTCTGGTGGACCTAGACTCTAGTGTATTAGACCTATTTTTCCTTTTATGCACTTTGTTTTTGACTTTCAGTTATAAACCTTAAAGTTGGTTCCATATTAGTATATTTATTTGGAGGCGTTTTATTTTAAAAATGTATCCATTATATGACTACTTCAAAATATATTTAGCTGGCACCCTACTGACAGATCTCGAAGTTGTTTTAATTCTTTTGCTACCATAAACAACGCTCTCATAAACTTGTACCTGTGTTATTTCACAGGTTTGTGAGTGTGTTCCGTGGCTTCTTTTCTGGAGGAAGAATTTCTGAGTTGAAGGCAAATGTGCTTTGGTTTTTTGGTTGTTGCTAAATTGTTGTCAACAGAGACACAATTTTCTCTGTCCCCAGCAGTGTGACTGCCTCTCTCTCCCCAGTGTTTTGCAAGACAATGTGTTACCCCATATTTGTTCTTTGCCTGTTTGATAGTAAAAAAATCGAATATTAGAATTTTATTTCGATTTTTCCTAATTGTGAGTGAAGCTGAGCATGTTTTCATAGTTTTAAGAGCCATTTGCATTTTCTTTTCTGAAATATTGTTCATAATCTTTGCCCAGTTTTCTCTTAAGCTCTTCATCTTTTTCCTATTGAGTTCGGGGCTTTTATAAATTAAGAAATTATAATTTTGTGACAGAGGAAGTATTTTTTTCTCCCAACTTTTTTGTTTTTAATTTATGGATTTTTATCAATGTAAATTTTTTTTTTAAGAAAGTGTTTTTCACAGTCAAGTGTTTTAGTTTTCCTTTTTATGAAATGCTCTTCCTCACAACAAGAACACAATTTTTAATCATTTCATCTTAACGTTTGCTTGTTTGATTAATGTGAAATTTCTTTTAGTGGAGGTAGGGATATTTTTTGTCTTATTCTTCTGGTTGGTTGGCTGGTTTTGGTTTACTTTATGAGTTACAAGATGTCAAGTTGACTAAGTTATTTATTTTCATTTTTTCCTAGTTTATTAATATAGATGCTAAAGATTTTCCTCTGAGTTCTGCTTTATCTGTATCTGGTGTGTGGTATGCGGTAGTTTTTTATCTTTATTTTTCTAGCTGTTTGTAATTAACTCAACATTTATTTAAATGTTTTGAAATTTCCAGATGGTCGCATATGTTTTACTACTAATAGTTTTGTAATTACTTTTTAGTTTTATTTTGTTGTGATCAACGATTTCTGAACTGTTTCCTCTTTTAGGAATTTACAGAGGTTTACTTTCTGACCTAATGATCAGATTTTTGCCAGTGATTTGTGAGTACTTGCAAGATATATGTGCTCTGTTTTTAGAGTAGAGAGGTAACTATGGATCAACTACATCCATATTATTATGTTCCTTAGGTTTCTTTATCCTTTTTAAATTTTTTGTTTACTTGCACTTTTGTGAACTGGGAAAGGTGAGATAAAGTTTCCCCGCTATGGTGTCTGTCTATTCAGCTCTTTCCTATTCATTTCCTTGATGACTAATAATGTTATTATTTGGTACACAGTTATCAATAATTATTAGATCTTCATTATGAATTAAACCTATGTTATTTTAAAACGTTCTTCTTTGATGTACTGGAACTTTTGCCTGCATAATTTTGTCTGTTAAAATCATGATCAGTTCTTTCTTCGGATTTTATTTACCCATCTCTATATTTTCAACCTGTCTGGGTCATTTTGTTTTAGACTTGTCTCTCTATGCAGTAAAATTTTGGTTTCACTTTGTGATCCAAGTCTTTTTTTGTTTCTTTGTTTTAAAGTGTAGCCCATTTATATCATGACAAATAAGTTTGTTTTTAGTTCTGTAATCTATTTTCCATTAAGCTTTGTGTTTTTCTTGACTTTGTGATTTTAAAAACTATCTCTATGGTTTATTTGTGTTATTTTAATTTTTTTGCATTTGGTGTGTATATATGTTTTTCTGCTAATTTGGAAAATATGTATTTTAGCTCAAGACTTTTGTACCCCCATAATTTCCTGAATAAATTAAAAAAGGGTTACCTTTTTGAACATAAAGAAACAATTAGGGGGATGGGGGAGTAAATCCGCAACTAAAAGACACGGGGAGCACTGTAGGGGGGGAAGGGCATGCCTTTAACCCGCACTTGGGTGAGGCGAAGACATAAAGTGTAACCATAATGCTTGTACCCTCACAATACCCTGAAATAAAAAAAAAATAGTTGTACAAAAAAAAAATAAAGAAACATATTGCATACAACTATTTGTATATGACATTTAAATATCTATGTAGACATTTAAATGTCTACAAAAAACAACAAAATTGGTATATGACACCTTCTCTAAGTTTTTCTCTTAACTTCCACCACCCAATTTTAGTTGATTTTATTATTTTTCCATTGTTTAATGTATAATTGTTGAGCATACTTATAGCTCAATTACTTGAGATATTATCTTTAAATGGTAATTTTTCTCCACAGTGGCAATATTCTCTCCCAACTTCTTTCTGTCCTTCTTTTCAAATTTTTGTTAGGGATTTCATCTTTATCTTTTCAGGATTTTAATATTTTCATTCTACTTTGAACTATCAACCACTTTTGTTGTCATCTGAGTCCTACGATTCCATCAGCATTTTGTCCTGTTTTCCCCATTTATCTCCAATTAGCTGCTGCGTATCCTACGGCAGTTCTGTGCTTTGGAGACACCAATTGTTTCTGTATTTCATCATTTGTGTCTTTCTTCTCTATTGGTTTCTCTTCCATCCTTTCAAATTTTGATTATTCCATTTCATTTTCTTTGCTTTTCTCATTTCTGTTCTATCTCTTAATATGTTTACAACAGTGTTTATTCTCTACGTAGGTTACTTCTAATGTAACCTACATTTTAAGTAATTTTAAGTAAAAGTTACTTGTAATGTAACCTTTATGGCTTTGGGTTTTTTGTTTGTTTGTTTGTTTGTTTTCATTTTTTCTTACTAGTTTCCAACGTCTGTTGTATTTCCTTCTCTCATCTGACCTGTGTTTCCAGAGCCCTGTGTCTCTGTTTTTTGCTTTCTGGTTTCAGCTCGCGTGCTGTAAATAGCATGGTCTATTTAATGTCACATTTTTCACATTTTTGAGCTTTTGGTTGGTGCTTTTACTATTTAAAATACCCCCATCATAGTGTTGAAGTGTTGTCTAGTGTTTCTAAGCACAAGAAGGGTGTGATGTGCCTTACAGAGAAAACATGTGTTTCCATAAGCTTCGTTCAGGCATGAGTTACAGCGCTGTTGGCCACAAGTTCAGTGTTAATCAATCAGTAATACACAGTTGACACTTCGGCGCTGATAACCCACACAGTCCAAAATCCATGTGTAACTTTTTACTCCTCAAAAACTTAACTACTCATAGGCTACTGTTGACTGGAAGCCTTACTGAGAACATAAACAGTTGATTAACACAGATTCTGTATGGTGCATGCATTACATACTGTATTCTTACAATAAATGAAGCTAGAGGAAAGAAACTGTTATGAAGAAAATTACAGGAGGAGGGGGAAGAGGACTTGCTGTCTCAGGGGTGGCAGAGGTGGGAGAAAATTCACATGAAAGTGGACTCACGCAGCTCAAACCCACGCTGTTCAAGGATCGACTGTGCATTAAGTAAGGGGTCTTTACAGAGCGACACACATACAACAAGATTAAGCGCCGACTGGTGGATGAAAACATCGTGGCCAGAGGTCTGCAGGAACCCAGCTCTACATTCCCCCTGGGAACGGTTGGTCGGTCTCTGCTTATTCAGTGTCTGCAGTGATTTTATAGAACATAACTACTATGCATGACGAGAATCCACTGTATTGTCACTTTGGGTTACTGATGTCTCTCAGTACATCAAAGACAGAGTCTGTGACTATCTGTCTTGTGTTTTTTATTGTTTGTTGCTTTTGGGTGACTTCTGAGAAAAGTGGGGCTATCTTGCCATTTTGACATTGTGAGTACTCTCTTTTCATTAGGGCTATTTTGAAGGTTTTACTTTCTTAGGCAAAGTTACATTGACTCGGTGTTTCAGAAAGCGGGAAGGTACCAGGCAGGAAGCCACCAGAGAAGAGATGATGGAGGACAACGAAGCAAGGAAAGGGGCCGGGGGACAGGAACCGGGTCCCAAGCTCCGGCTGAGAGCAGAGCCCATGGGGCACGTCCTGGTGTGTGAGTGTTCGGGAGTCAAGTGGCTTAAAGTCTGACCCTGCCTCTGCCAGGTATGGCCTCTGCGAGACTTAAGAAGTCATTGCTCTGGGATCTGTTTCCTCTTTGGCAAATTTTGATTATAGGGCTGTCGTGAGGTTCCGACAAGATTATACATGGAAAGCACCTAGGGCCCGGTGGGCCTTCAGTATTCATGAGTTCAGGCCTCGTTCATGCGGGAAGAAGGGGTGTTTGGGAAAGCACATATGCCTGCTTTCTGATTCTCTCAGAACCAGTGTATGGTCCGTGCTAAGGAAAATCCATCTCCAAGTCACAGTTGTTTATAGCCCAAACTGCTATTAAACCACTTGATCACCCTTTTTTCCAGGCTCGGCATCGAATAGCTCTTAGCTATTTTCCAAAAATCAAACCCATTGGAGCAAGCGAAGACCTGCCACCACCATCAGTGTTGTAGAGGGAAGGCGTGTTGTGGGCATTGGGTCTCAGAGGAAATTCCAGAGACTTCTATCTCCAGACGACTCCAGGGGTTCTGCGCAGCCTCGTGTGGCTCCTGCTTAAAAGGGCACAGCACACATATTGGTGTCAAAGTCCTGGCGAGTTTTTTCTTTACAAGTCAGCTTAATTACCTGAGCGCTGCGTGCGGTAGGTCACAGCTGGTGTTCTCTCCCCAGACGCAGCGGGGCTGTGCTCAGGCAGGGAAAGTTCTGGTTTTGGTTACCCTGTGCTCTGGCCAGGAGTTGGAGTCACTGAGTGGAAAGAAATAAAGTGACAAAACATGAGAGTCTGGAGCCAGCTTCAGAATTTTAAGTAAAATTAGGTAATTTTACTGAAATAATCATTTTATTTAAAAAAATTATGATCGTCGTTATTAGCTTCTGCATCTCCTGGAAATGGTCCAGGGTGCTTTCCATAGCTTATCTGTCAGTGGGATCACAAACCTGGGAAGTGGGCGCTGTTATTAGTTCATTTGACAAATGAGGTAACTGAAGCTCGGAAATGCTGAGTTACTTACCCAAGGTCACGCCGTTGGCCATGGCAAAGCTGGCTCCAGGCCGAGTCTGTCTGGCTGCCACAGAGGCAGGGGCCTCAGGAGGTCTCCTCCTGATGGGTTACCACACTGCTCCTGCACCCTGGCTGCGTGTGAAACCACGTGGGCTCCTTCTAAATTCTTGGATTGAGGCCTCATCTCCTCCCTTGGCTGTTACTGAGCTGTGCTCGGCTCTGACGCCTCTGACCTTCATTTGGAAGCTTTCATCTTATTCTGCAGGTTAGACCCTTTCTTATCTATACAGGGTCTGCATATAGATACTTTCCAGAAGTTTGACATGAAATATGAGAAATGGCTTTTCAGATAGTGGACTGCATTGCCCACCAAAAACTCTTCGGTGGTGTTTTGGATTGTAAAAACACCGAGTTAGCTCAGGCAAGAAAGGGACTTGATTGGAATGATCCTCAGGTAGTTCATGAGACCAAGAGATAGAAGCAGCAAAGCCTCAAGAAGGGATTGAATTTCTCTGGGGAAGCCAGAATATGTTTTTTCTTTTTTTCTTTTTCTTTTCTTTTCTTTTCTTTTCTTTTCTTTTCTTTTCTTTTCTTTTCTTTTCTTTTCTTTTCTTCTTCTCTTCTTTTCTTTTTTCTTTTTCTTTGTCTCCCTACTTCCTTCTATTCCTTCCTTCCTTCCTTTTCTCCTTCTTTCTATCATCTGTCTACATATCTGTCTATCTTTGATTGTTTTAATATGTTGGTTTCATCCTTCTTTCTTGTTACAGACCAGCATTTCCCAAAGTGTGGTACCTGGACCAACAGCATCAACAACACTTGGGAACTTGTTGCAGATGCAGATCTGCAGGCCCCACCCCAGACTTACTGAGTCAGAAACAGCAGCCGGGAGTCAGCAGCATGTGTTTTAAAAAGCCCTCCTGGTGGTCGTGATAGGGGTTGTCCAAATGCCTTTAAAGATTGAGAACTGCTGCCGAGGACCGCATTTCTCTGTTTCCAACATGACAGAAAGTAACCAATAATATCACTCATCTGTTATGTGCTATGGGTTCAGCCACCAGAAGAAGTCTGAATTGAGCCCTGTATCTCTGGTGTATGTTCCCCAATTCAAATTTACATAGATGGAATTTGTTGATCAAATTTAGGTTAGTATACAAGTCTTGGAACATAAACTATCATAGATGATGAAAGTGGATGGAGAAAGCAAGTACCCTCGTATAAATATGGTTACTCCAAACGCAACCAGATAAATGGTGGAGAAAGGGACCAGACCCAGGAAAAAGATGCTGGGTACACAGTCTCATAATAATAGAAGTAGCAGCAGTGGTAATAAGAAGTATTAGCAGTAGTGGTAATATCTACTAATCATTGAATACTCACTATTTATTAGACCAAGAGCTTGACCTCTTTTACATGGATTATTTCATCTAATTCTCACAATGCCTCTTTGAAGGTAGGTACTGTTAATATTCATATTTTACAGGTGAGGGATAGTTTTAAAAACTTGCTTGAGCTGACACAGCTGGTACGTGAGATAAGAATGCAGGTAATCTGAAACTTGGCCACGAATGTATTCTACTTCTTTACGTTGTCCACTAGGAAGGGCAGCACAACTTGTGGAAGGTTTGAGTCTGAACAAAGTGATATTTGAAATCTCATCCATCTCCAAGATCACAGGTCGTTTTCGGCCACTTGATGTTTAGCAATAGGACTGATGCATTCTGTACGACAGAGCAAAACAAGAGAGGTGCTGGAAGTGTGGGGTTTTCCACGCAGGTTTGTTTTTGAGACTTGAGAGAATGTTTGAAATTTACTTGGGAAGAGATCGAGTCTAGCTAGACAAAGAGGATGAGGTCCCTCCTGCTACCAGGAGAGACCACAAATGGAGCACGAATGTGGACTGGAGATGAAATGTTCCAGAGACTTCACCGGTGAGGCTCAACTGGGAGACACAATTTGGAATCACGGTGCTTTCCTTTTAAGTTCCACTGTCTAAGTCCCTCCCTGTCTTTAGGGTATGCGTGCCAGCAGCCTTAGGTCTGCTGTCCCGACTGCACCAGCTTTTCAAAATTTTTATTATAATTCCTGGGGTTTCAGCTGAGAGAGGAGCCATTCCAGGAGAAACGATGGAGTTAGGAGTTTAGCACTGTCCTGCTTAGTTGGGGAATTTGAACAACCTTATTCTTTTTATGAGTCCTTTTGTTTGTCCACCCAGCTCTGCCCTGCTCGGCCTCAGCCTCTCTCCTGATGTCCTTCTGATTTCCTGCCTTAGAACTTCACAGCACGTACGCCCCCGGCCCAGACCACGCGTGACCCTCTCACTCTTCTGCCGACTCCTTTTGCCAGCTCAGCCTCTCCCTGCCTCAGCCCACTTCCGTCCTGGTCCTCCTTGTCTCTGCTGTCCCACCCAGTGCTCCCCTTGAAAATCAGCTGGGGTTTCAAGCTGGCCGCCTCTCTCTCCTTCTCCCCTTCTTCCTGCCATTTCTTTTTTCTCGTCTTGGAGGCAGCCACGTTGAGAATCCCATTTTCCTCTTTCAGTAACACCAGTAACGATACTCAAGAGCCTTTTATTTACTAAGAACCCACGGAGGAGGCTGACATCTCTTCTGGACTGGGCAGGAAAGACTGAGACAACGGGGAGATTTTCATCACATTTCCCCATGGGGTACCTTGTGATATTTTAGTGGTCAAGACCAAACTTAATTCAAATCCAGCAGGCATTATTAGAAGGCGTGTAGGTTAGCACATCTTTATGGCTCTCATTTTTAATTATGAGGTGTAATAAGGTCACATTTCTGGAAATAGAACTCAATAAGATACATTGGCTTAATTTGTAAAAGTAATCTCCCTTCATATATGATATGTTTCATTCCACTTCAGCTAAAACCCACATCAATAGCAGAAAATGAAACAGACTTTGATTAGTCTCAATAATCCTTCTGCACAATGATGAACAGGAAGAAAAAGAGAAATTGGTTTTTCATATCTTCATCATTTAAGGACTTTGATGGTATAAAATAGATTAGCTCTATTTATTTCCCTGTTGCAGTCCATGTCTTCTTGAAAGGTTGTAATATGACAAAATGATCTTAATAAAACAGAGGTGAAAGGATTCCTTGGAATTGAGTCAAAAAGTTTTTGACTAGGCAGCAGAAAGGAGCGAGGAGATCTTTTGCAAACTGGTGGCTGGAGTTTATCTATGCTTTGGTGGGTGGAAGGCATGAGCAAAGCTCCAAGTCATGTCTGGAAGAATCCTTGGTCTTAGCAAGCTGATATTTCAGTGTCAAAAATACAACTCTTGAGCTGCTTAGGGCCAAACAGTTTTGGGCTGACTATAGAAATAGTGCAGTTTTTAAAAAACCCTACCTAAAAAGGGAGTGTGTTCTAGAATTAGATATAAACCACAGGTGTGTGAGCTGAAGTAGGTCTCCCATCCAAGCCCTAACCAGGCCCAACCCTGCTTAGCTTCTGAAGAGACTGGGTGCATTCAGCGTGATATGGCCGTAGAGATGAAATGCATTTCTTCTGAGTGCCTTTCAATTCCTCTGTGAAATAGACAAACAGCTGGATCACACTGGTAGACTTTTCTCATTTCAATGTTAGTTCATCAGTACCTATAATGAGTGAATCTTGGCTACACACTATATAAATATCCATAGCTTTTTGTAGTTCAAAAATACTGCCACATACACATTGCTATTTGATCCCTGTAAGAACTGTTTGAAGGAGACAGTGCAGGAACCATCCCATTTTGCAGATGAGGAACACTCACTCAGATCAAAGGCGACTTATGTAAGTTGGCAGGCATCATTGTGGCAGAGCTGGCTTGAACTCAGATTTCCTGATGTGCGGTCATTGCCTTCAACTGAATTCTGATTCGGTTCAACACACATTGAACCTGCTGTATGCGAAGCCCTAGAGATAAAATATGAATAAGTTTAAGACCTTTAAGTGCAGGTTGTTAGAAGAAACAGATGCTTCCCATAACAGATCAAACCGTATTACATTGTCATTTTTGTAGGCCAAAAATGTTGAATATTGTTATTTCATTTGATTCAATCTAATAATATGTAAGTGCTATGATAGAGGTTTATTGATAAGCTACTTTGTTCTTTTCCTTATATCTTTGGCATTTCTCCTCCTCTGACTCATTTTTTTTCTCTACTTTCTGAAGCAGTGGGCTTTGTCAGAGGTGACAATGTCTCCATCACTTTAATTCACAAGAGCACACATGTCCATTGTGGATGGCAATTCTTAAAATTTGCACAGGCTTCTCTCTTGCCTGAATTAGCACTCAAGTTCATGTCTAATCCAGCATTTCTCTACTGAGCCTGTAATACACAGAACCTATGGCCAATGAATAATTTCATTCAGGCCCCAGGGTCATACCTAATAAGCAGGACCACCTTAGACCTGAGACACATGGTATTCCAAGGGGTCAAGGACTGCAGAAGTTCTGATGGTTAAACACTTCAGGAAGACCACTGATTTGCCAGCTGAGAAGTCATCTGTGACCTCAAGAGCTGTGACGGTGGTGTAAGACTGATAATTGACTGCACAAGGCAACAGCATGCACGAAAAAGGAAGGCTGCGTACCAAGCATCGGCTCGAAAATCTTAGTGGTTGAAAAGAGAAGTCATAAGTTTGAGACAGTTAAGGAAACAGTTTTTTTTTTTTTTTTGCTTTAAAGGATAGGAATGATCATAACATTATTAGAGGCGGAAGGAGAGACTCAGTTAGAATCAGAGGCGGGGTTAAAGGTGCTACGGAGGTAGGGCCGAGAAAGAGAGAGAATGAAATCCACTTGTCCAGGCAAAAGGGGGCCTCCTGTTTTGGAAGGGGACAGAAGCGGCAAGGAGAAAAGAATCGATGCTGATGCAAAAGCATTTCAAGGAAATGAGGAAACTGGTGACAGATGAAGAGAGGAAGTAATTAGGGAAGACAAGCCCAGAGTCACAGAAAATGATACCGTCTGCTAGTTTATGGAGGGCGAGGGAGGGGTGGGATTGGGGGTTTGAGAAAAAAATGGAATGAGTTCCGAACAGCTACTGCAAGAAATGCAGCAGGTGGTCAAGGAGATGGGGGAATCATGTGGACAGATGAGGTGTTAGTGTAGGTTCCTCGGAGATTATTTCGAAGTCGAAGAAAAAGCCTTTGGACGCGGTCCAGGCAAGATCTAGTACGGTCCTCTTACTCCCAAAGACTCTCTGTTGTATCAGAGTACTTTGACATAGGAAGTAACTAACACAATTATTACTTGGCCCGATATCTACTATCCCCTGCTTGGCCTTTTTAAGGCCCTCAGAGCCTAGTGAATGATGCAGAATTTACTGAATCTTTCACTGAGGCAAGAGATGGCAGGGGGAGGTCATCAGGATAAGCAACACGAGCTCCTTTAACAACGTCCAAATCTCAGTGGCTTAACAAAATAAAGGTTTATTTCTTGCTTGCTCAAAGATTGTCCTTCTGGGCAGTTGTCTCTAGCAGGTCACCTGAGCGACTCTCCATCCACCTTGCCAGTGCACTGTGCCCTGGAACCACGGAGTACTCCAGTGCCTCTTCCGCATGTAGGTACCATGATGGAGTGTGAGGAGGGACGGCACCCACGGCAGGACAGCAAACTAAGGCTCTTGAGCCAGATCCAACCCACTGCCAGGTTTCATATGGTTTCTGGACTAATGATGGTTTTCACACTTTTCAGCAGAAAAAGAAAATAAAAAGAAGAAGACTAGTTTGTGATGTGTGAAAATTCAATGAAGTTCAAATTCAATGAAATTCAAATGTGCCTAAGTAAAGTTTTATTGTAACACAGCCCTGCTCATTTGTTTACATATTTTCTGTGGCTGCATTTTTGCTAAAGTGGCAGAGGTGAGTAGTTCACTGCAACTGAGACTGTAGGGCCTAAAAAGCCTACAAATATTTCTCTGCCCTTTGCAAAAATGTTTGCCAGCCTCTGACCTAAAGGACAGAGCATCCAATACCTGACCTCTTCATCCCAGGTCATATCTTACATCACCCACAGTGTATTGGCAAGAACTTGACGTATGGGCCCACTCAGGAGCAAGAAGGCTGGAAACGTAGTCATTGGCTGAGTAGATGCTTCTGTGCATCAACTCTGCTCTTTCACACTGGGAGCACAAATCTGTGGTTCTAGGCATTATATTTACAGCAGCAGGTTTACATTGTACATGTTGCAGGAAATAGACTTAAATGTCCTTTAGATATTTCTGCTCTCCAAAATCCGGTTTTCAACTGCGTCACTGGAGGATGGGATGCGTGTATGAGTGTATTTGTTTTGTAGGGAAGTGGGAGCTCTTTCTTTCTGTCCTTCCATGCTCTCTGGTTTCTCATAACGTCTCTAATCCTATCAGATCAGGGCCCCACCCCTATGACCTCATTTAACCTTAATTACCTCCTTAGTTTCCCCATCTCTAAATACAGTCACATTGGGGGTTAGAGCTTCAGTATGAATTTTGGTGGTGACGTATTTCAGTCCATAGCATGCCCCTTCATG
>RJWJ010038955.1:0-14700 GCA_004363605.1 Indri indri | reverse complement strand
CTTCTTGTTCTTTTTTTTCTTCCACTCAGATTCGGGAACTGGAACCTCTCCTCTGTCACAGCGATAGTCCATCTCAGCTCATCTGGACGTCATCTCGCAACGCAAAGAAATCTCTTTTCAGCCTTGAGGACTTCCAGCACAGCAAAGGACAGGAACCCTATGCCTCTTCCAAATATGCCACTGACCTTCTGAATGTGGCGTTGAACAGGAACTTCAACCAGCGGGTAAGGCCCGTCTTGGTGATATGGAAATAGCAAGGCAGGCGTCTCTAATGAACTACAGTTGATTTCCTAGTAACTCAGCTGGCTTCCCACTACCTGTTGTAGTTTAGATTGATGGTTGGTGTATATAAAAGTTTTAGGGGAGAGATAATTAGCTCCTAACCTTTTGGATGTATGTAGTTAGTTCACCATTCTGTAGTTCTCCAGGAATTCTAATTTATGGTAACAGAATGACACTACTGAAAATAACAATAGCTACTGTTTAAGTACTTGCTACATTTCAGGTGCTGTACTCTTTATCTGTGTATGTTATTTAATACTTTCCTTGTTATAGTGAGGCAGGTCTGAGTATTCCTGTTTTCAAATGAGGACACTAAAGCTCAGAGAAGTGAGGTCATTTACCTGAAGATCACACAACTTGTGAATGGTAGAGCTGATAGTTGAGTCCAAGGCCATCTGACTTTATGACTTGGACTTTTTCCACTAACTCACGCTGCCTCCTAGTCAGATATCTATAGGAAAGTCAGTAGTTTTAAAGCCTGGATAGTGGTGATTTTAGGTGAGACTCCAGAACTCTATCTCTACGAGGATCTGGGTTTAGAGGGTGTTTCTTTGGAGAAGTTGACCTTTGTTAGTCATGCTGGCTTCTTATGGCCATCGTGCTCTGTAATTTACTGCTTCTTTGTATGTCTCTGTTGCCCAGGTATAACCCTTAACTGAAAATCTCCAGGCTTTCCCAAGGGCATTTTCTTTTGTTTGCTTTGCCTAACTATGTTATGTGAGTATGGGGCTCTGGAGCACTTTAATTCCATTAACATTTATGAAAGACCTACCATGTTTAGGGCACTGGGCCAGGCTTAGGATAGAGGAGGAAGGTGAAATAAAAAGATGATCAATCAAGAAACTGTGTCTTCCTTCAAGGAGGCTTTTTTGATCATGAATTAGACATAGACTCTGAGCCTTTGCACATCTCGTTCTCTAGACTTGAGCTGTTCTTACCCTTCTTTCAGCTGATTCTTAAACCGAAATCATCCATCCAACTTCAAGGATAACTCAGAGCATAAATTCTTCATCTCCTGGTTTCCTGGCTCATATGTGTACCTCTTATTAATTAGCATATAGCTGGACCGAGTCAATATACATTGAATTAATATCTTATTGCTACCCCTCTCTGTGCTCCCAGGGTCTATATTCCAGTGTGGTGTGCCCAGGTGTAGTACTGACCAATTTGACATATGGAATTCTACCTCCTTTTATATGGACACTGCTGATGCCAGTCATATGGCTGGTGAGTGATGAACACATCTGTTCTTAGTTTACAAAATCTTTTTAATTTGGGACCTACTAGATGTATTTAAGGGTTGGGAAATGATTTAAGAAACTGAACCTGAAATCCATTTAACTCAAGGTTTTTGAAGTTGCCTAATATGTAGCCTCTGTTTGATACTATTGGGTGTTACCACTGTACCACTGTCTGAGTGTCCACTCTCTTCAAAGGAATACCTCATTCATTGTGCACTGTAGATCCTAAGAGTTCTGTAATCATGTAATTTTGGGAAATGGGAGATAAGAAGTGTTAAACTGGACTTCTCTGAGTTTTCATTGTGGTCATGTGCATTAAAAGTTCTCAAGAAGTAGATGATTGTGCCTTGCATGACCATAGAACCACATTGTGGTTTCTTTGTTTTATTTTGTGTTTTGAGCATCTAGCAGGACTGCTATTCCTCCAGCACACATTAGAAAATGCTACTTTTAGGAAATGTCTCTCCCTGTAGGGCTCAAGAAGGAATGTCCCTCCATTGTGGCAGGCATGGAAAAAAGATTAGAAGTAAATATGCCTTCATGTTAAAACTGTTTGACTTAGAGTGATGGAGATTAAGTGATATTTCTTTTTTGACTTCCTTATTTTTTGATACTTAAAAATGTTCTATAATCAGAAATGTAGGTTTTCTTTTTTTAGTAATTAAATGAAGAATTCTTTTATGACTCTGTTGTAAACCACCTCAAAATGACTATTGTTTTTTTTTCCTCAGCTTCGCTTTTTTGCAAATGCTTTCACCTTGACACCGTATAATGGAACAGAAGTACTGGTATGTTACTGTAGTTTTCATACCTTGTATAATGGCTTAGCAGGCGTGAATTTTAAGTTCACTGGTAGTAGAAACAATTTCGACAGAAAAGATATAACAGGAAACCAGTGGATTTCCTTAAACGACACATGGCAAAGGTATTGCATGGGTTTCCTCATCAATGGCGACATTACTATTGGATCATAATACTCTTTTCTTCTGTACACAAGTGATGTCTCTGAATATTTTTCAACCCAGAGCTCCAAAGGCAGCCTTTACTAATGGATCAGAATTGTCATACATCAAAAGCCCCCATATCAGAGCCAGTTCTCTGTGTGTTTGTCTCCGTCACTCCACTGGGCTCCTTCGTGGAGTGATGCTGTTCATCTTGGAAACTTGAGGGCCTATTACTGTAGTTCCTACACTTAGTAGATTAGTAAATCTTGACTAAATTGAAATTAACTAAGGAAAATATTAATGGAACTGACTTGATGCTCTTGTTTTGGTAAATGTTGCAGAAATAAATTGCATTTATTATAGAGACACAAATTGATTATAGAAGCAAGTGCTTTTAAATTACATTTTAATTAGTTCTTAATATATTTGCCAAATTGTTAGCTGATGATATTTGAGAGGAATTTTAGAATCTGTTTGGGGAGCTCTGTGAAGTGCTGATCGTACATCCCCACCAGCCTCCCTCACCTTGGGCGGAAGGTACAAATCCCTGACACACTCTTCCTTTTTAGGTATGGCTTTTCCACCAAAAGCCTGAGTCTCTCAATCCTCTGACCAAATATCTGAGTGGCACCACTGGCTTTGGAAGGAATTACGTAACGACCCAGAAGGTAAATCTGCTTGTGCTGTTGCTTTGAAGATACTTGCTGTGGGGCTGATCAGTTAGGTCCCATGTTCCTGACCAGCCCCCCAGCCTCCCTTACCCGGGTCTTTACTCTGTTCACTGGAGTCACACTGGCCTGATTTCATTTCCTCCTGTTCTCTCCTGACTCTGATCCTTTGCACATCTCATTCTCTAGACTTGACCTGTTCTTACCCTTCTTTCAACTGATGGATTGAATCTGCTTACCTTTCAGATCAGCCTATAGCCCAGCCATAATTGACCCTTTAGATCAGTCCAGGTGCCTTTATCATAGGCTTTCTGGACATCTTGTACCTGTTTCATGGAGCACTCGTTCACTCTTGGGGTCCCCGTCAGAATATAAGCTTCATGAGGAGGGGGATCATACCCCCCTTTCTTAGCACATTGTCTCGCACATGGTAGGCACCCAGCAAATATGTTGCAAGTTGTATGAAATATGAAATGTCTTTCTGTGTGAAGTTAACTTTTCTTTGAGTATTCAGTTCTGGTTGTGACAATTAGCAGGTTTAATAGATCGGTGTTTTGAAGGGAAAGGGGGTAGAGTACAAAAAAGAAACCAGATTTGTACTGTGTTTTTTGGACTCCATGATCTTCTAAAAAGAAATTAAATGTAGAGTTACGTACTGGGGAATGAGAAAATTTGTTTTGAACTGTAAGAGCTATTTTGTTATACTTTTATCGTGAGTAGGGTTTATTTCAGCCTTCCATTTTTCACGGCCTAGCCTGTTGTGAAGAGGCATTGGCATAAAATAAAACAAGACTGAGGCTAATCAGTTATCTCAAGTCAGTCAAGTAAGTGGCGGTGATCTCAGTCCACATGTCGGTAGCATGAGGGCACAGGGGAACCGTGCTCTGTGCTTCCCATGCTGTCTGTTTACTAAACACAAACCTTCTGAGTTTTTCAAAATATGTTCTGTGGGATACTAGTTCCTCAAGAAGATTTGCAAGAAGCGATTTCTCAGGCAGGTAAAATTGAATACTGTTTCATATTATATTCCCCACTCTCAAAGACTTGGACAACATACATCAGCCCAGTAAAGGCTTAGAGAAGTAGAAACAGTTAAGGAGTATGTGTGACATGTTTAATCCTGGTGTTTCCAAATCATTCTTGACTACATGAGTTTTTGTTTTCAAATTTTACATAACCCTTAACATCACTTTGGGGAATTCTGTTGTAAACTGATAAGCTTACTTTAGGCTCACAGAGTTTATTTGAACTTACTGTCTATTAACTTAGAGGGAATGATTTGTTTATGAAGGAGAAAAGATGTTTAACTCTATAAACCAAAGTAAAACTCAGAATGATTTGTTTATCAAGGGGAAAACATGTTTAATTTTACAAAGCAAAGTATTTCATTAGCATTTTATGGAAATGCATTGAAGAAAGTGGCTTTTCTGAGTTTTTGTTTGTTTATTTAATTTTGAGACAGGGTCTCACTCTTGTCTGGGCTAGAGTGCAGTGGTATCATCATAGCTCACTGCAACCTCTAACTCCTGAGCTTGAGCGATCCTCCTGCATCAGCCTCCCAAGTAGCTGAGACTACAGGCATGCGCCACCACACCCAGCTAATTTTTAAATTTTTTTGTAGAGACAGGGTCTCACTCTTGCTCAGGCTGGTCTAAAACTTCTGGCCTCAAGTGATCCTCCTGCCTTGGCCTCTCAAAGTACCAGTATTACTGCCTGAAGAAAGTGTTTTAACCTTTGATCAATTTGGAGAAGTCAACTTTCTCCTCTGTTAAAAGGTGGGGTTGAAATAGAAGAGATCTCTAATGCTTCATCCAGTTCCAATATAGAAAATCTTTAAGGTGATTGAATAAATATGAATGTTATTTCCAAAATGTTGTAAAGTTTCTTTAATTTTTAAACTTTCAGTTTTGCGAAGAAAGAGCGTGTTTTTAAAGTTCAGGCTTTGTGTTGACTTGAAAAAAACATATCCGTATTTTATAGGGGCTAGAAGTTTGCTTTTACATACAATATATGAGTTAAGACGAGATTTTCTGCATGAAATACAAGAATGTAAAGTAACAGTGGATTAAACAAGATAGAGTCTTAGATTTCTTATGTGTAAAAACAGGAGAGAGGCAGCCTCAGGCTGTCATGGCAGAGCCACAAATTGTCAGGCACTCAGGTTCCTTGCAGTCATGGCCCCCACTGTCATTAGGGTGCGGCCCTCATCCTTATGGCTCAAGAAAGCAGTATGGACGAAGGGAGAAAAAAGGGGATGCCTTATTCCTTTTAAAGACACTCTGGCTAGTACTTACATTTCACTGGCCAGAACATGGCCACATGGCACCCATAGCTTCAATGGAGGCTGGGAATGTAGTCTTTTATCTAGAGGGCAGTGAGCCTAGCTAAAAACAGGGCTCTTTTACTAAGTATGGACATTAGGTGGTGATTAGCTATGAGAAATTCACAAAACTCTTGACTTTTCTCTTTTGTCCTTTTATATGACAGGTGGCTGGTATCTCTTGTTCCTGGATACATAGGAGTTAGGGAAGATAGCAAAACTCAGATTTTTCACTGTTCCTATTTAAGGGAAGCTTTAGTAGGTTTAGTGAGTTGAACTAAAAGTTAGTGTATCCTCAGGCTCTCAGAGTTTCCTAACAGCCCTTATGTGGCTGCCACCATGGTCCTTTCCTACAGGCTCCTTTCTCTTTTATTTTTTATTTATTTAGTTTTTCAGTCTTCTTACATACGTTGAATGCCTTTCTTTTATACCAATACTATTCATCTGATTTTTCCTTTCTAGTCATCCCTGTTTTTACTTCTTTTCTAGATGGACCTAGATGAAGGCACTGCTGAAAAATTTTACCAGAATTTACTAGAACTGGAAAAGCATGTTAAGGTCAACATTCAAAAAAGAGATAACCAGAGCTGATGATGACACTCTTTGAACATCTCGTACCTTGTGTGCGCTCAGGGATACGTGGATTTCCATTGAGTTGGCTGTTATGCACTTACAGTAAAACATAAGCTATGGGTACCTCTTTTCCTTCCTTTCAGAATTATCTGTAAGACTATATATGTGAGCATGTGTGAATGCACATGAGAAAAAGATGGATAAAGTATAAATGTCAATTAGATATTCTCCAGAATGGTGTCACATCAAAATTATTAGAGTCACTTAACAGAGTATCTGTTTATATTCTGCCAACTGGAGCCCAAGCTAAGCTCCTTGGGATAAAGTGTGGACTCGAATAATTGTGACACAGGCACATACTGGTCCTTTTTCTGGCCTCTCCGCAGCAAGAAGTACTGCCCACTTTCTGAGTGACGGTCTTGGCTTTGTTCCTTTCCTTGTGAGCAGTTTTCTTGGGAAAATTTCTTTTGCCTTATTTCTTCCTGCGTGTGCTACAAATGGAGGAAGAAATCCTAACAATCCTAATATGGATGCCCATGTGGTTAATAACAGAATGAAAATATATATGTGTTTAGGTCGCTTGAATTATTTCTTTTTTAAAAAATATGTTTTATTGATATTGAGGTAATTCATGCTAATATTGGGCCTGACCCTTAATACCGTTTGCAAATTTGTTCATTAGTGACCAACACATTTTCTTGATCATATTTTAATAGATATAAGTTTGCAGCAAAAAATTATTTACTCACCTTAAATTTCAATAAAAATTTCTAATTGAATAGCTGCCGGTAGGATATCTGCCAGTGTAAGGTCCACTACAGTAGTGGAGGAAAGTGGTTAGGACTTACTTTACGGGTATCAGATAAGTAAGCAAAACTTTTTCTTTATAAATCCTAAAGGGACCACACCTCAGGCCTCATTTGATGTGAAGAAAAATGCTAAAATGCTTCAATGTTTTTTACCATAAATATAACCAGTATAACACCTGGAATATAATAAAGTCAGTACAATTTTGAAAGA
This sequence comes from Indri indri, assembly GCA_004363605.1. Lineage (NCBI taxonomy): Eukaryota > Metazoa > Chordata > Mammalia > Primates > Indriidae > Indri > Indri indri. The sequence continues at coordinate 7,652 of RJWJ010038955.1, read as the reverse complement.
GTTAACAAACATGAAAAGCAGTATATAATTTCTCCACAGTTTAATGTATGAATTTTTTGGTTACAATTTCTCTAATTTTGTTGTTAAAGATTGTTTATAAAGATAAGCATTCCGTAAGTGGAAATAAGGGCTGCACACCACTGGACATCCTCCACTGTCTTGGGAGAGAAGGTGAAATTGGGGAGCTGAGAGCAGAGCTGTTTTTCACGCTTCCGTTTGCTCACACTCATTTGGAAGAAGTTCTTTGTGCATCGTGAATCTCAAGGTCCTCATAATGTAAAGTGATTACCTCTCTGCTTCCTCTACTCGCGGGCGTGGAGTGAGGATTCAATGCAATAATACGTGTGAATGAATAAAGAGCTCTTGCTTGAGAATGATGACAGTTTTTATTAGAGATTGGCAGAAGTCATGATGCAAACACAGCACTGAGTGGCCACTTCCCACCTGAGAGTTGGTTCAGTTTTGGAGTGTTACCCAGGAGGCAGCATCTGGCCCAGTGGGAGGGTGTTGGGGGAGAGGTATGGGCTCCGGGACTGGGTGGACATTGGATCAAATTTGGGTTTAGCTAATTAGCTGTGTGACTTTGAGCAAGTTACTAATTTATACTTCAATTTAATTACATAAAACATTGCTATCAATGTGAGATTATATCCTAGTAGATGCACAGTCAATACAAACTTATTTAATTCTATTCTATGTTAAGTACTCCAAAGGAGGCTTTAAACATGAACTAAATCCTGATTTCATGTCACTGATGATATGTTACTATGTTGGTGCTTTACATACATTCTGAGCCATTTTATTCAATTTCCTCAAAATAGGGAGCAAATCAGAGCCCCTCTCCCCATGTTCCCAAGTGGTATACCTCAACAATTGGTTCCTGTTATTAAATAATCCCAGATTTCACTATTTTTGTATGTTAGGTTGGCTACTAGGTTGAATATTCAACTGCTAGGAAGTTGGGCTCCAGGAGACGCTTGATTTTTGCCTTGACCTGGTGCATTTATTCTGATTTTCATGATAGGTTCAACATATATAATTCATTTTTTCCATGGATACGTAGTGAGCATTGATTATATGCCAGGCACTGTTGGGTTTTGAGGATATAGAAGTTAACATTTGGATGATAGATTGAGGCATCTCAAAATGTTTCTAATACACATTCCAGAAGGAGAGAAGTGGGAAAATGGGAAAGAAGCAATATTGCCATTATCATCAGATTTGGGAAAAATGACAAGTCCCAAACGAGATAAACACAAATCAAAAGCTATATGTAGTGAAACTGCAGAGAACCAAAGAAACTAACTTGCAAAAACAATCAGAGATTACTAATAAAAAGTTCACAATTAGACTAATAGCAGACTTCCTAGTGTTGCTGTGGAGAAGTAAATAACTTCAAAGTACTGAGTGAAAAACTCACGTAAACTGTAATCCAAGAGTGAGGCTGAAATAGAATTTTCAGACACACTGAACCAACTCTTGGTCAGATAGGAAGGCAAACTGCCTTTTTAAAAAAAGACTGCTAGAGATGTACTTGAAGGAGAAAATTGAACTATACAAGGGAGAAGTGAGGTGCAAAAAGGAAGAAGTAGAGAAATTTGCAATATGTAGGCAGGTTTTAAATACTTTATAAAACAATAATAATGACTAGTTTCAAGAGAAAAATGAGGCAGCAATATGCAAACAGAGTTACTAAAGTTAAGACATTCTAAGTGTATTCAGAAGGGAGATAGATATTGATTAACTTTAGACATTAACTTTACCTGATTTACTTACTAAATTTTTAATGGTAACTTTATGATGCAGAAACAAAATATATGGTTTCAAACTAGCAGCAGCTAAAAAAGAGAATAAAACCCAAGCCACCCAGAAAAGAATAGAAAAAGGGAGGAGGGAGAGGATATCCAGATAAAACATAAATAAAAATTCCCAAACTAAATTTTAAAAATACATTTGAATGGATCAAAATGAATATAAATGTAATAAATAAACTACTGAAAAGGCTGATTACCAGGGTTAAAAAATCTTTTTTTTTTCTAACAACTACTAAAACATAATGACACATAAAGGTTGAAGGTAAAAGGATGAGAAAAGATATACCCAGCAAATACTAATGAAAAAAAAGCTAATAAGGTAGTGTAGCTGTATTAATACTACATAAAACAGATTTTAAAGCAAAAGCATTTTTAAGGATTAGTGAATCTATACTTAAAGACTAGGTAAAATCACTATGAAGGTGTTAACAGTTATAAACTTTAGGTTCCTTTACTGTTTAAAACATAAAAAGCAAAAGTTTGCAGAATTACACAAAGAAATTGATAAATCCACAATTCTAATAGTGATCACTTAGTGATTTATTATCATACAAAACTCAGTAAGAATTTGGAAGCTAAGAACACAATAAGCTTGCTATGATGAGTATGTATACAGAACCCACTAATTGGAGAACCATATTCTTTTCAAATCTACCCGTGACAATTTAAGAACTAATCAAATACAAGACTTCAAAGTAAATCTCAACAAATATTTAAAAATGTATTACACAGACCACGTCTTCTGACCACAATGAATTTTTTTGAAAAGTCAGCAAAACACAACAATAAAACTTGTGTTTTACAACTTTTAAACTAACAAGTCAAGGAAGGACTCACATTGAAATTTAGAAAATATTTACAATTAAGCAACAATTAAAATGCTACATATCAATATGAGGGAAACTCATGAGAATTACTAAGAAAGTTATAGGTTAATAGATAAAAAAGAAAAAATGCAAATTAACGAGTTACATATTTTACTCAAGAAGTTAAAGGGAAAATGAACAAATCCAAAGAAAGAAAGGAAGGAAAAGATAAAAGCAGAAAATAATGAATTAAAAACAAAAATACTATAGAAAACGAATAAAAACTATTTTTTTTGTAGCTTCATAATATTTTATTAAAAGATACAACTTGGCAATAAGGATTTTCACCTGAATATGTATTTTGCCAGATGATAGAGCTGATTCTTTAAAGAAAAAATAGGTGAACTTCTGGTGAGATGGATGTATGAAAAAAAGAACAGGCATTAATAACAGTATCAAGACCAAATGGCGGGTGGGTATAACTATAGAAGTAGAGATTTAGAAATTGAGAGGAAACTAATAAAAATTTATACTGATTTGAAAAATTTGGCAAAATGATTCCTAGAAAAAAAAAATGAGCTTTACCCAAAAGGACACAAGCAGAAATAGAAAACCCGAACAGACCTATAACCATTAAAGAAATATCATGCATAAGAAGACACTTTCCCTCGATGCGGTTATAAAAAGGCAACACAAAAGACCCTGTGGTTATGGGACTGCTCTGTGTTTTGATCGCGGTGGTGGATACACAAACTCACAAAGGTGATAAATTGCAGAGAATGAAGTACACATACACACAGGCACATATAAATGAGTACAAGTGAAACAGGAATCTGAAAAAGATTTTGTATCAATATCAATATCCTGGGTCGATATTGTATTATAGCTTTGCACGATATCAGTGGGGAAACTGGTTAAAGTGTACATGGGATCTCTCTGTATTATTACATACCCTGAATATGAACCTACAATTATCTCAATAAACATTTCAATTCAAAAATATACGCCATCCCCAAATGCCCAGTTTGGAGGAACTGATGACTTCCTCCAATACCAAAAAACAGATTATCCCAATCATTTACAAACTGTTCTAGATATTTGAAAAGGAAGGCCTGTTTCCAAGACCATTTACGAAGCTGGCATAACACTTATGTCAAAACCAGACAAGGGCAATACTTTAAAGGAAAATTGTAAGCTAAATGTACTTATCCATATAGATACGAAAATCTTAAAACTGAATATATCAATATATTAATAAACAAACTAAACATGGCCAAGTTGTATTCATACTAGGAATATAAATACAACTCAGTACCGGAAAAGCAAGTAATGTAATTCATTACATTAAAAGAATAAGGAAGAAAAGTAATATGATCCTCTCAGTAGATGCAGAAATAGATTTAATAAAATTCAATGCTCGTGCATAATAAAAACATCTTAACAAGTCAGTAATAAAAGACAACTTCCTTAATCGGATATAACTAGTAAGTACCTTCAGCAGCACACCTAGTGATGATATATTAAAAGCATTTCCATTAAAGAAACAAAATGTGTCTGTTATCCCCATTTCTTTTCAACTTTTTACTAGAAGTTCCAGCAAGAAGAGTAAAACAAGACAAAGAAATGAAATGTCTAAGGATCAGAAAGGAAGGAATAAAATAGTTATTATTTACAGATGACATGACTGTCTATAGTAAAAATTAAAATAATCAACAAGGTAGGGATACAAAGTTAATTTTTTAAAACTCAATTGCATTTTTGTACATCAGAAGGAAACAGTTTTTTTAATGTGATAATACCAAATGCTGGGGAGGATGCAGAGAAACTGATTATCATATATATTGCTAGTGGGAATGTAAATTGAAATACCCACTCTGAAAAACAGTTGGCAGTTTCTTAAAAAACTAAACACGCACTTTGTTATGGCCCAAAATCTCTCTCTTAAGCATTATGATTCTGTTGATATAATAGTCTCAAAATGACAAAACTTTAGAAACAAAGAACAAATTAGTGGTTGCCAAGGGACAGGTGTGGGGTAGGTGTGTGGGTGCTACTGTTAATATATAAAGCAGTAGCTAAGGGATTTCCTTTGTGCTGACGGAACAGTTCTGTATCTTGATTGTGGTCGGGGTTATGAGAAGCTATACATGGGATCGAGTTCCACGGAACTACACACGTGTGCACAATCCAGCTTAAGAAATAACACCGTACAGATACCAATGCAAAACACTCTGGAATGGTCCTCTACTGGTTTCTCTTACCAGTTTCCTGTGTCAATATTGGTGTTTTCTCTTTTTTAATTTTGTCAGTCTTGTTAGGAGTTTTTCAATTTTATTGATATTTTCCAAGAACCAACTTTTTGTTTCACAGATTTTATCAATTATTTTCCTATTATCGATTTTATTAATTTTAGCTCAGATCTTTTTAATTTCCTTCCTTCTGCTTGCTTTGGATTTATTTTGCTCTTCTTTTCCTACTTTCTTGCAATAAAAACTGAAGTTATTGATTTGAAACTTTTCCTCTTTTTTATTGTCAGCAGTTAGTGCCTATACATTTCCTCCTCAGCCCTATTTCAGCTGCATCACACATTCCTTGACATAGTATCTTTTTTTATTCAGTTCTATATATTTTTATTAATTTCCCCTGAGACCTCCTTACTATGAATTATTTTGAGGTGTTTAATGTCCACGTTTTTAGAGATTTAAAAAAAATTTGTGATTTATTTCTAGTTGTATTATTTTGTTATTGATGTCTAGTTTTATTCCACTGCAGTCAGGGAACACATTCTGTCTGCTTTCTAGTCTTTTACATTTATTGAGGTTCATTGTATTGCTCAGATACGGTCTACTTCGGTGAATGTTTCCTGCACTCTCCACCTCAATATGCCCGATGTTGTTACCTGAATACTCAGGTAATTATTTTATATTTTGGTTTTTGTATTTTATGCTTGAGGGGTACACTGCTATATTGAAGGCAGGACTTTTCTGCACATTTTAGTTCAGTCTTCATTTCTGATATGATTTTACTCTTTCTTCTATTTCTTTCCTGAGTTCAATCAATTTTTGTCTTATTTCTTCCTGTTCTTTGTCCATTTCTGTTTTTAGTTTTGAATTTTTGATTCATGGCATTGTTTTACATCTCCAAATACTTGTTTAAGGATATTAATTCAGTTTCGTATTGTGCTAGTTTTCTCTTCTCCCTTGTAATTTCTTCCTTGGGTGTTGGGAGGTGGTGTTTATTGCAGTTGTCACTTCTCAGGAAAGTCTTTTCTAGTCACCCAATCTAAAATTTCATTCTGCCCCTCAAATTTTCTCATCTTTCTTATCCACTTTTTCCCTTTTTATCCTCTATTACTAACATATGTATTTTACTTATTTATTGCCTTTCAAATTGCCAAAGTATAAGCTCCAAGAAGTTTGGAATTTTTTAAAAAATTTTATCCCCAATATTAAATTAAAGCCTGGCACATAGTACACTCTTGATTAATACTTGATACTTGCTGCATAAATAAATATATGAACAAGTGATTAAACAGAGGTTTGAATTAAGGTATTATGCTCTTTGATATTTATGGTTTTCATCAACTTTTTTTTTGTTATAGCCACATTTTAAAAAACTGTATCACAATTTCACTCTTAATTTGGAATGATGTAGGAAGTACCAAGTCAGAGTCTATTTAGGCTCTGTCTCTGGTTACTGGCATGTAAGAATGTTGCCTTTGCTGATACATAAAATTTCTTCTCATGGAAAACAATTTAAAAAGTACTAAGAACAACGAGAATGTAGAGTGAGTCTTATTCCTGGTAATGAAACTCCACAAAATAATCTGTGTTTCTTATCTGTCATCTGAAAAATCTAATAATTTCCATTATTTAACAAGTCATATTTATCTATTTTTTTTTACACCATGACAATATAGATAAAGGCCTGTTGAAATGGATAGGAAACCACTGGATTAAAGAGTGTTCACCTCACTTTTATTGGAGGTTATATCTCACTGTCTTATTTGACTCTTGTTTCAAAGACAGGAATTCTAGCAGGTGTTATAGAGGTTGACGATGGAAAAGAAAAATCCCAGAGACTCTCGATGTTCAAGAAACACACATTTTTTTCAGTCAGTGACTCATAAAAAAGTTTAAATGTGGGCAGATGACATAGATACTACTTTAGATATAGGCTATGTGTAGATTTACTTTTTTTCATAGGCTAGGAGGTAACTCCATCTCACTCTGCTCCGCTTAACAGCCAGAATGATGCTATATTCTTTATATCTTGGATTGCAAAGTGATCTCCATTAATAACTATCATTTACATTCCGTATTTCAAAAGAGTATGTTCACAAGCACCGATTTTCTAATTTCTGAGACTTTCAGAAAGGAAAAAATGATTCCCTATTTGTGATCTATGAGTAAGAATTCTTTATCATTTATAACAATATAAAAATCCCACACATTAGTTCTGAGCTAGGCTGTGTATATGGGGATTTGGAAAGAATAGATACGGATGATAGGAGGAACAGGAAAGGAAGGGAGGGAGTCTTTGATATCAAAGCAGCACTTCTTTGCCCTGCTTGAAACTGGAGGCAAGTCTACTCCAGAGAGAGTCACGGAGAAGTAGAAGTTCTCTGTTATAAGGGGCTAAAAATAACTCATTTGATTCTTGGCCACCTACAACTGTGTTCACGCAAATTTGGGAATCAAAGCTAGATTTTAAAATTCAGGGTAGAAATGGATGAAAAAACAACAAATAATCTGCCACAGATAGAGCTGGCAGATTATTATAGGGAGAATGGATCAATGGCTGTCCAGGAATAGGGTATCATGACCAGGTTGTGCTTCTGTAGTCCAGAAACTAAAATACCTACGCCAACAAAACAAAAATCAACGTGAAAACATTGGAATTATTGAAAGCATGCATAGAGACATCAACAAAATAGTATCATGACGATTACCCTATACATAATGCATTTTAACAACTTAAATGTTCTTTTCAGTCATCTAAAGTTCTGTCCTTCTCTGTTATTTCATCAGTT
>RJWJ010038954.1:0-14711 GCA_004363605.1 Indri indri | reverse complement strand
CATAGAGCGATTTTTGTTCTTTGGGGTAGATGCCCAGTAATGGGATTGCTGGATCAAATGGTAATTCTACTTGCATCTCTTTAAGGTATCTCCATATGGCTTTCCACAGAGGTTGCACTAGTTTGCAGTCCCACCAGCAGTGTATGAGTGTTCCTATCTCTCCGCATCCACGCCAACATTTATTGTTTTGGGGCTTTTTAATAAAGGCCAGTCTCACTGGAGAGAAGTGATATCTCATTGTGGTTTTGATTTGCATTTCCCTGATGATTAGAGATGTTGAGCATTTTTTCATATGTTTTTTGGCCATTATTCTGTCTTCTTTTGAAAAGTTTCTGTTCATGTCCTTTGCCCACTTTTTGATAGGGTCGTTTTATATTTCTTTTTTTTTTTATTTCAGAATATTATGGGGGTACAAACATTTTGGTTACATGTTATGATTTTATCTCACCCTAGCTAGGACTGGAGGCGTGCCCTTCCCCCATAAAATTCTCACCTTGCCCATTAGTTGTATATTTCCAGCTGACTAGTATGAATTTAGAACTGGACTATGTCATTCAACAAGTTTGACATGGAATTTTACATTTTTCCTCAAAATAAATCTTTTCTCCCAGGAACAACAAAATACTTTTGGAATACAGAGACTGCTGAAAACTAAGAATACAATCTCTATTAAAAAAAACTCAAATAATTATTCAAACAAGAACTCCCACCATTTATTTTATTTCTTAAGTACAATCAAGATGTAATATTAAACATGGAGAAAAATGAGGAATGTGTTAGAAACTTAAGCAAATGATAATATGATTGTCTTCAACATACCTATGAAGCTTAGTGAAAATATTTTAAGTTATTCTTAAAGGTTTCATAGTTCCAAAATAAATAAATAAAAAGTAAAACAGATTTAAAACACAAGATTATTCTAACAAAATAACAGAAGGTATTGATAGCCAGGAAATAAAAGCATGCTAAATTTATCAGCTTAAATGAAGGGACTCAATAGAGCCTGACTCCATTTATTGGTTTTCATATTTATTAACTGTAGTAGAGAAGTCAATTAACTCGATTATGTTTAAAATTTAATATTAATCACTTATAGAATATAGAAAATATAATATATCACAACAATCAAGAGAAAAATTGGAAATTTCAGCAACAAAAAAGAAAGAAAAAAAGAAATACTATAGATGTGGCAGGGGTGGGTTGTGGGGCTAAGACAACATTTGAATGCAAGTCCAAATACATAAGTTAAACATAAATGTAAAACAGTTAAACTTTTCAATTAAAAAAATTCTCAGAATCAAAAATAAAGGCCCACTCTCCTATATACAAGATATATCTCTATATCAAATGGCGGAATTTAAAAATACAAGGATGGGCCAGGTAAATGAAAAACACAAGATTGTTTTATATTGATAAAATGTACAAAGCAAATACAATAAGGAAATTGAGAAGAAAATTTAGCATTTAAAATATTTAAAATTTTCAATATCAATGAAAATCTTTAATACACTTCTCTAATCAATAATGAGAAAATACATTTCTGCTTAAAAATATTTAAAATATTTTAAGTGATTGTTCTCCAAAAACATCATAAGGAGCAAAGTAAACTAAGTCCAAGACAATTCATCCTTTCAGAGGATGTGAAAACTGTTACTGTAGAGGGATCAGGAGTTTGGACTGTGATATGCAATTATATTTTATGTTATTAGGGAAGCAGATATACTAAAAGAAGTTTTCTTTTATGTGTACATACACGTAAATATCAAGTACCATTATTATATGAACATTTAACATACACACATGAATTATATAATACATGCTTAAAGTGCTTATTTTTAAAATACTAATATAAATCTATGAACATACAAAATGACTAATTTATACAATTATTTCTAATTAATTATGAATCAGTGATATTGTTTATAGCTATAAAAGAACAACCATGTTGTATAATTTAGGGTAAGTAGAATCTCCCTCTGTATAGGACCATTAGTTAGCATCTTGAATAATATGCTTGTTTTGGGGAAGCTCAAATAAAGAACAAAAGGTTTTCAGAGGAAAACAATGAGAAAAGATTAAGGACTTTTTTTCTATGTATAATAAAGAGATTAGAAATCATATATTTCTAAACATTTGAAATGGGACCAATTTTACTTTGAGTTATAATTAATAACTGAAGGTTAGATATTAGAAATAAAAATTTTATGTATCTTAAGGAAATAATCTTAAATATGTGAAATAATGGCCACTACAATACTGAGGCTTTGTTTATGACAGCAAAAAAACAAAAACAAAAACAAAAATCTCTGTATGAAAATGTAATGTTCAGCTCTAGTGCACTAGATAACTAAATTATCATATTATTGTGATACTAAAGTCATTTAAACGATATGTAGTATGATGTGTGATAGCACAGAAAATGTGTGTATTATTTTAAGTGAACAAAATTAACTTATACACCAAAATACAGGCTATAATCTCATTTTTAATAAAAATATAGACTCATAAAATAAGATTGAAATAACACACCTCAAAATGTTAGTAATTCATTTGTGGGATAACTATCATGAAGCAACTATACTTTTCTGTTCTGTCAATACGTATTTCCTAAATTCTCTACACTTTAAAAATCCATTAATAGCTAACTCTTACCAGGTTCTTACTATGTACTGGACATAGATCAAATCGCTCTATATGTCTTAATTCTTCTAACCAGTACAACAGCCCTATGAGAGAGTCATTACTATATTCTTTTTTTTTTTTTTCCAGATGAGGAAACTGAAGCACAGAGGTTAATGATTTGCCTAAGGTTTCCTTAGTAGAAACTAACAGAGCCACATCTGAATCTTAAGAGGTTGGTACCAAGACCCACACGACATTCTAAGCACTCCACAAATAAGAATTGAATTATTTTTCATAATTTTCAAAGCACTCGAAAAATAATATTACAGATTAAAGGAACAAACTTCATGATTTAAAGACTGCCATGCCAAGATCAGTACTATTTCCTTTTCTGTATATTTACAGGAAAAAATATTGGCAAATTATTCCTCAGCAATGTTTTAATAGAGCATTTCCTAAAGACACGAGTCTCTTCCAAACTTTTAATTTTGTGACTTTCTTTTAACAAAAACAAAATATCACATGTCGTTGTTGTCCTCAGGAGCATTAAGAGATTTCCTGCCTGTGAAGTAAATGACTGAGGGGAAAAAATTATAGACCATTATGGCATGCTAATAATCCAAATTAGATAAACACAAGCAATGGAAGGGAAGAAAGAGCAAATGCATTCAGCAGAGAATGGTGATAAAGAGTAATGGACAGCTCATTCTCCACAGCTAAAATTGCGCAAGCTGAGCTGTCTAAGGGAAATGAGTCATCTGGTTCTCAAGTTATAAGGGAATCTTACAGAATATTTTGAGTTTGAATAGCTAACACTGCAGGCAATTGAAATAGGTCTCCAAATATCTGATTAAAGTCATGCATGATTACAACTGGTATAGAATATTGTACCTCTCTTACGAATGGTAAAATGTAGGTTAAATTTCCAGTTTTCTCTGCTACTTAACTTCTAAAGTAGGTATTAATTAGAGAAGTAAATTAAGATATGCTTAACTAAATTCTTGGATATGGAAATGAAGTCTAAAACTCTTTATTAGGACATTATTCACTTCTACGATGCTTCTTAATAAATTATTTTATCCTTTGATTCAATAGTCCTTTTAATTCATATGAATTCTTTAACATAAGTGGGTTTTTAGCACCAGAATCTGGTTTTAAATCTCTAAAAAATCATCCTCAGAATACTGGAGTGACTGAATAGGAGGGAAAATGAGAAGAGGAATAATATGAGGGGTGTTATGCAATCATGACAGATAAGAAACACAGGAGATCACAAGGAAAATAAAACTACCAATAATGCCATCTATAGAATTAAGTCTCCTATTTTTTCCAGCTTAATTTGATCATGCAAACTGCCTATCAAAAATCATCAGGCTCGGTGATTTTTGTATTTCATTGCTTATAGCTATAATTCCACCATCTGTTCTTCTATAAATGATATATTAAAAATAAAATCAATGGTGGTTTTTAAAAAACATGTCCTTTTTAAGAATATGATATATTAGCTTCCTTGATTCCGTACCAATTTGTTAATGAAAAGGAAAAATGCCTTGTCCTTTTTTTTCTTAAGTTGTCTGTGTTCTAAAACACAACAATACATTTTATTGAAAACACAGTAAAACAGAATTTCAATATCTTTCATGAGTTAAGTATATCATAGTATTTTCTCATTTGACAAAGCAATGATGCTCAAAGGGATAATATTTGACAAAAGAATAGCCATATCTATAGCAATACAAAAATATATTGGTTCCTGCACCCATGAAAAAATATATATATATATATGGAAGAACATTTTAATTTAGATTTTTATACAATATAAGAAACCTCTAACAAATTATAGTTTTGGAACACAAATTATCATGTTTAATTGCCATATATATTTACTTCTGTTGCCCTTAAATATTCTATTTGAGCAAGTGGAAAATTTTGGTTATGATGAGGTCAAGTTAGGATCCTCCTTATTTTTAAGCTGGGGTATATCACTTTCACTAATCATTCATTTCACCAAACTATATTATACACCTAAGTCCATATATCACATATAAGGTCAAGTTCAAATAAAGATAAAATATATATAGTATACAGGCATATAGCAACCTGGAAATTCAAGGAAGAGTAGTTATAATTTATATATGCAAAGGTATTGAGATTTCTCCTATGCGGTGTTTTCAAATCTCTACATATTCATATTTTATAGAAAATTCCTGACCCAAAGTCCAATATGATATTCAACCCTAGTACCAAAAACTCTGCAAATACCAAACGAGACCATGCCTACTTTTGTAATCTCCACGTTAGCTAAAGGTGACAATAGCAAAGGGGAAAAAAGGAGCTGGGCTCTGAACAAATAAATGTGAAAGCCTTCTATAAATTGTAACACTATACATAATAATTTAATGTCTATGTGTATGTATATATGTGTGTTTAATTCAGGCAAATTAGGATTGTAAGAAAGAAAATTTTTAAAGTTTGCACCTTTGAACTTGTCAAGAAGTGCAGCTATATGATGGCTAAAGGAAACAAAATGAAGTAATGGGAAACTTACGTGGAAATTAGGTCAGTTTTGACAAGCATTCAAGGACCAGCATTAGGGAATTTTAAATAACTACACTCATTACATAGATTCTAAAAATCAGAAATCCCAACATTAAAAACTAACAATTCAAAATCTCTGTTTTAACTTACTTTCTCTTTTCTCTTAGTTATAATAATAACACCTAATAAGTGCTATTTGGGCCTCCATTGTGCTTCTTATGTGCCAGACATAGGAAGTCATACATGTGAATAATATTATGATTATATACCAGTATTATTAATATTAGTATATATTACTGCTATCCTCATTTTTTACATTGTTTTGTATTTTTATTGATATATATCATAGTTGTAAATATTTTGGGGGTACATGTTATTTTTTATTTTCTATTATTATGAGTACATAATAGTTATATATCTTTAAAGGGTACATGTGATGTTTTGATATAGGCATACAATGCAAATTAATCAAATCAGGGTAATTGTAGTATACATCACCTCAGGCATTTAACATTTCTTTGTGTTAGGAACATTCCAATTCCACTCTTAGCTATTTTAAAGTACACTGTTAACTTACTGTTGATTGCTGTCATTCTCATTTTATAGATGAGGAAACCAAGGACCAGAAGAGTTGAAATAACCTCCCCAATATCCCAAAGCTATAATTTTTTAAACCTTGGTTTCCCCATCTTTAAAGTAGAGAACAAAACACAATAAAATCTATTATAATAATTATTATTTTGTTAATGATAATGTTATCCAAATTGTACAAGTGGAGTTTCAGCCATTGAGCACTGAACATTGTACATTTTAAAAGGGTCATTTCCATTATTAAACTGCTTTGCATAATGCCAACTTTCTGTTCATCTTACTCAATTACTTTTTTTAGTTGTTGTTGAGACAGAGTCTTGCTCTGTTGCCTGGGCTAGAGTGCCGTGGCATCAGCCTAGCTCACAGCAACCTCAAAGTCCCAGGCTCAAGTGATCCTCCTGCCTCAGCCTCCTGAGTGGCTGGGACTACAGGTACATGCCACCATACCAGGCTAATTTTTTCTATTTTTAGTAGAGACAGGGTCTCACTCTTGCTCAGGCTGGTCTCAAACTCCTGACCTCCAGTGATCCTCCCACCTCGGCCTCCCAGAGTGCTAGGAGTACAGGCGTGAGCCACCACACCCAGCCATCATCTTACTCAACTTCAACTGATCTAATGCTCACGTAGCCAACTTTTTTGATTAAGATTTGACTGTCAGTGGATTTAATTTTTCAGTCATGGTAATTTCTCAGGTTAAATTAATAACGTATTTCTAATGATGATGTGTTACCCTATGTAGCTCAAACACAGGCAAAAAAAGATGTTCATGACAATTCAAATATTCTGGTACATAGTTATTTTCCTTATTATGAATTAATAAGCTGGCACATTGGAAACTATTTTAGAAAGACCTAGTAAGATATATTTCCCCAAGAAATATTAATACTTCACCAATTTACTAGTGAAAACCAATTGGCTGTCAATACCCAAGCCCCACAGTACAGTCTTTTTATCACTTCCAGGCAGAAGTCTCCCTGACGCCCATTAACCCAATTGTGGGTAATGACTCCATAGAAGCGTTGCCTACCACTGGGGCATCTATCAAGTTATTTCTCTTTATTGTATTGTAATTCTCTCTTGACAGGTCTCTCTCCCTCACTAGACTAAATATTGTGAGGGCAGGAACTGTCTTCTATGTATAAATGCCTGGTGTGTAAGCCAATGCTTGGTCTATAGTAGTGTACTATATAGTAATATCAGTTTCCTAAATGAATTAATGCTCACTATCAGTTTACTAAATTAATTAATGAAGATTTATATTTTAATCAACTCTTCAGGATCTTTCATGTTGTTAGTATTTTTATGCACATTCAATGAACTCTTGGAGCATTGTCATACCTAAGTTTCTGAACTAGATGAACCACTCTGACAAGAACAATTAAGATTCTGCTGCCAAATGTGGGCGTACATGATGAGCACCAACCTATATGAAATTGCTGAGCACAACCTCAAAGCTGACTTCTTTTCTAGCCAAGTGTGATATATATTATAGTATACACCACCTAAAGTCTATAACTGAAATGCTATCCAAAAAAAAATTTTTAGTAAATCTATTATACTGTGTAAATAAATAAACAGCTATAGTTTAGTTAACATTTCATTTTTTTCGAAAACATTGTTTTGGGTGTTTGTACACATCATTTTCAATTATCTTCAGAATAACGCTTTTACTAGGAGGTAAACATGAAAGATATTAACAGATAACAAGAGATCAGCACACAATGCACATAAGTCAAGTTACTCATCTAAAATTGAGTAGTTAACATAAATAGAGTATTCTTCCATTTTTCAGTATTGTTTTGTTTTATGAAACTATACTCAGTAAATTAAAACAAAAAAAGTTATAATAAACAACCAGTACACATGGAGGCAAATCTGTCTCATCCTTGCAGAAAATACTTATGGTCAAAAAATAATCATATACGAGAAACAAGATGAAAAGACATATCTAATTTCAATGGAACTGAAATTTCACTTTGTCTCATCTTCCTATCTGTTGCTCACATATTTGACTGCTGATTATACTGTTAACGCTTCAGAATAAAAGGGAGACACATCATTTGTAAAATCCAGAGAATTTATACATTAAAAAGAAGACTTTTTTTTATTTCAAGATATTATAGGGGTACAAACATTTTGGTTACATGTTATGACTTTGTCTCACCCAAGCCAGGATTAGAGGCATGCCCATCCTCCATACAATACTTGCCATATCCATTAGTTGTGAGTTTACCTACCCCCACCCCCCTAACCCCCAAAGCATATTACTACCATGTGGGCACCTAAGTGTTGAACAGTTAGTGCCAATTCGATGGCGAGTACATGTGGTGCTTATTCTTCCATTCTTGTGATACCTCACTTCCGAGGATGGGCTCAAGCTCTATCCAGGATAATATAAGAGGTGCTAGATCACCATTGTTTTTTGTAATTGAGTAGTATTCCATTGTGTACATATACCACATTTTATTAATCCACTCATGGACTAAAGGGCACTTGTGTTTTATAATATTTAATTATTTACCTTTTTAAAAAATTGTCTGAGCCTCTATGCATGTAAGTTTTGGAGCAAAGTGAGAAATGGACAAGACTGACAAATTTAGAAACACAAAGGCTTTCTGTAGAGGAATTCATGAAAATATCTATATTCACAGATATTTTTTAGAGATGGTTATGCTTTCGTAAACAGCCTCTTTGATATCATACAATTTTCAAAAGTTTATTTATCTTACTGCATATTAGCTTACTGGTAACATTAGCCAAACATAATATGTAATACTTTTATGTAATACATAGTTATAGTTCCAGGGGCCATCTACCACATTGAGGACAAGCTCAGGTGGCCCAATACTCCTATCACCTGAGGAAAGTTCTATTCAGTATCAAACAGCCCCTAAGATTAAGATTCCGAACACCAGCACTTTTTGTGTCATAAAACATTTTACTACCTTCAGGAAGAGTTTGAAAACCGACTTTCACAGTTGGGCTGAACATTCTTGATATGTAAAAACTTTGGAAATTCCATCAAATACTTCTGTTTCTTAGTTTTTAAATACAATATTAGTGAAGACAGTTGAAACTCTTAGTTAGGTCTTCCAAAGCACTCCCATAACCCCTGCATGTATACATTCAAGGCCAGCCAGACATAGACAACAAAGGGCACACAGTCAGGAGATTCTTATTTCACTGTGAGCAGGATGAGGTCTCTAAGGTCACAGAAGGCAAAGTTTATTCAAGAGAAGAAGGAGCAGTGGCCAAGGTTAGAAGCTGCAAATCCAATGCAGTGAAGCTTCACAACAGAGAACCCCTGAGTTTTTCACTGATATGACAAGATCTAGATCCCCTCAGTTCACAAGACACAGGGCAGCCCTTGGGGACACGAGAGTCCAAGGCCATCACCCTTGCCTCTTGCATGGCCTCTGGGGTCATGTGATTTTGTTACAGTCTCTGGGCATCAGGACATGAAGAAGGAAGGAAGGTTCTGTTCTACTATACTTGCTCTCTCTGCCCTCCACCTCCACTGAGGTCTGTCCTGGTTGCCAGGCACTTGTTTGGTTCTGAGAAGAATATTTATCAGTGTTCTTGGCAGTCCCTTGTGGTAGGCAGGCTTCTAGTAACCTGAGGTAACTCAATAGTGGTCTCGGGCCAGAGAGGGCCTGTTGTTGGCCATGACACTCTGTGTCAAGCTAATCCTGGAATTGCCATGACAGGCGTTGGCAGTGCTGCCAGGGGCCCCTAGCCTAGGAACAGGTACCTGCAGATTGCTGCAGGAAAGAGTGGTATTGACAGTAATGGTAGGATTTTTAATTTTTTTTAAAGCCTCCCATATGCAAGTAAGGACAAAAAACAGGCTACTGGAATTTTTGTCACTTATGAGGAATGAACATATTTATGAGATTAGACTCATTCAAAAAGAATTTGGAGGCCTTCAATCAACTTTAATAAAAGACAGACTCAAGTACAAATTAGTAGAAATACATCAACAGGAAATCTTTAATACAGTACTAGAACACCCCAGTTCTTTAGTAAGGCTTATACTAGAGACCTTTAGAAAAGGATCAAAAGAAGAAATATCTAAATGTTTAGAACAAATTAAGCTGGTAGCTTAGGATACAAGAAAATTTCAGTTTTTTAAAGATGCATCAAAATACAAGCAACTTCATGTAGCTGCAACCAAAACAGCCTTCAAAATACATCAGAACAATAAAGAACAACTTCAGGTAGCACTAAACGATGATTTGGATAAAAGTTCCTATCTTCAGGGAAGCATAGAGCTCCTTTTACAAGAAGCTAAAGAATGGAAAAGGGAGAGGGAGCAAACTTATTAAACAGAATAAAATGTTAGAAAACGCTAAAGTGCATATGAGGCAAGTTTTAAAAGATGAAAAACATCAGATTAAGCTTTTGCGTAAACACTAGCTAAAGGTGACAGACTGCACTATTCTTGGAGAAGATAATATGGATGGTGGGAACCTAGAATTTGATATAAAAATTCATGAGAAATAGAGAACTCTTAGAAAATGAATCAATATTTTGAATAATCTGATTGATGCAGCCGAGTTACTTATTCTTAAAATCTTGATAAGAAAATAAATGCTAACTAAATTAACTGAAGAAGGTACATCATACCTACATCTTACCTTCTTCAATTAATTCAGCTAACTGATGTACTTAAAGGTCATCTCAAAAGTCTCCAAACTGAGAAAGTTTCATTGCTGTCAGAAAAAACAAACAAATAAACAAAACCCACACAGAAAGGAAGGGGCAAAAATGTAGGTGGAAACTTCAAGTCCTTCCTGAACTGAATCAAAGCAATTAAACGCATTTCACAAAACATTCCATTTTGAGTGAATTTACTCCATAAAGATAGAGGAGAATCTTCCCAGGAGAAGTAAAAAGATCAGTCATACATGTGAAGAGATGGACACATAAAATATAAGCCAAAAGTGTTTAAGAAAAAAATTTGGAAAAAAAGCCATTGGCCGTATCAAAGCCAAATTATTTCCCACCAGAGAAATACTCAGGTAACAGGTTGAGAGTTCCCCATTGGCTCAGTGAAACCTTGATAACATATAAAAAGAACAAAATGCCTGTGCATTAGCCAAATTATTAAGAATTTTAATGTTTCTAACAGTAATCTAATATCCTTGATATTCCAAGTGAGAAATTTAGCAGAGATTGTGAGGACCATCAGGGTCTGCAGTGGATGACCACATCTTTGAGGAAGGAAAAGTATCAAGGTGTGACAGTGTGCAAATGCAGAGTCTCATGTGTGGTAAGGACCAGATGCCACTTGCCACCCAACCCAGGGTCATCACCACATGAGCAGGGTCCTTTCAACAGGCCAGCTCCCCCATGACACAGCAGGTCCTCCATCAGTGAAAAACTGAGCTTGTCTTAGTGTTCCCTGCACTGGCAGATGCTTTGGACCTTCTCTGGTCGTAACTCTCCCATGATGTGGAATTGATGGTCCAGACTCTGGTGCACTGACTCTATCCTATCCTTCTATCAGAAGTCAGAGGTTACAAAGGGGTCCTCAGGGGCAGGTCCTGAGAAGTGGATGCCCTATCCTTCTTCCTATAAAGATGAAACTCCCCAAGAATCTGCTTCCCTAGAGATTTCCCTCACCCAGCACATTCTCCCCTGACAATAAGAAAGGACTGTATATCAACACTGGATTTTGGCTTCTGAACACAAAGCCTGAAAACAGAAGAAGTGAGTCAATTTCCTAATTGATCCCACCTCACCACCAGTCTACTTCTAAAGATTCAGAACTATAGCAAGATGCTTCTTTTCTCTCTTTACTAAAGGAATTTTGATGTTTTACTCTTTTATTAATATTTCTTCTACTATTAAGTGATTATACAATGGCTCAAATGGAAGCTTCACAGGATTATAATCCATAGGGTAACATTTTATAACTTTAAATTATTTACATGTGAATTATATAACTAAATTACTTACACCTTATTTGATTTGTTCATGGTGAATTAAAGTATTTTTGTTAAGTCTGCTAAAATAATCCAGAAACACTGCAAGTACTTTTTGTCTGTCTTCAAAAATAATTGTGATTTTTTTTTTCTTTTTTTGTTTTATGGCTATTATTTAAGTGATTATGAAATCTTTACGGGATTATAATTCTAGAAGAGTGTTTTATAAATGTAATTTATTTAAAAGTGAATTTCATGAGTAAATTGCTTCCTTTCTTCTATTTCCAAAAAACAGTACTTCTGTTTTCACTATTTAACTTAGTTCCCCTAACATTGGCTGTAATAAGACTTTTATAAGGGAAATGTTCAATTGAAAAACTTGACACTCAACCTTTATTTCTGTATTCCAAGGGCTAAATTTAACCAAGTTATAAAACTAATATGTTTACCAAAATAAACTTTGGTTTAAAAAAATTAAACTACCTAAACATGTAGGCCTTTGGGAGAAAAAAATAGGCATTACTGTCTAGACTTCAATTAAGTATTACCAAATCTACACTACTATCAAAATAACTTTCATAGTAGTCATAATATATACTTAATGAATATATATGTGAAATCTTTAATCCCAAATACAGACTGTATTTGACAAATATTATATGGCAGTAGTTCTTATAATAATTTTGATTCAAAATAACATGCTATGTTACAGTTCTATGAATTTAAAATGTTCTATTAATATATCCAATGTTCAATTTTATTTCTTTTTCAAATGTTTCCTTAATTTTTTCTAATCCATTTATACTAATAATTTTTAATAATTTCCCCCTTTTTGAATCATTTCCTTCTTTGTTTTTGAAAGTAACCAGTGATTTATTTTTTATGTTTATTTGATTCTTCAGCTTTAAGATTTATATCAGTTTACCTATTACAAAGTCAATTACCACCTTTATACCAAAGCTATGAAAGGACACAAGAAAAAAAGAAAACTACAGACCAATATCCCTTATGAATATAGATTTAAAATTCTCAATAAAATTCTAGTCAACCAAATTTGGCTGCATATCAAAAAAATAATCCACCATGATCAAGTGGGCTTCTTCCCAGAGATGCAAGGATGGTTCAATATATGCAAATCTATAAATATGATTCACCACATAAAAAGAAGCAAAACAAAGACCATATGATCCTCTCAATAGATGTAGAAAAAGTATTTGACATAATTTAGCACCCTTTTATGATAAGAACTCTTAACAAAATAGGCATAGATGGAACACACTTCAATATTATAAAAACCATGTATGACAAACCCACAGCCAACTTCATACTGAACAGGGAAAAACTGAATGCATTCTTGCTTAGAACTGGAACCAGACAAGGTTGCCCACTGCCGCCACTTCTGTTCAACATAGTGCTGGAAGTCCTAGACAGAGCTATCAAACAAGAGAAGGAAATCAAGGGTATCCAAATGGGGAAAGAAGAGCTCAAACTATCCCTTTTTGCTGATAATATGATCTTATATCTAGGAAACCCCAAAGATTCTGCCAAGAGACTCCCGGAATTGATAAATTCGGCAAAATCTCAGGTTACAAAATCAATGTACTGAAATTAGTAGCATTCCTATACACCAACAACAGTCAAGCTGAGAATCAAATCAAGGACTCATTACCTTTTACAATAGCAACAAAGAAAATAAAATACATAGGAATATACTTAACGAAGGAAGTAATAGACCTCTATAGGGAGAAGTAGGAAACACTGAGAAAGGAAAGTGCAGAGGATGTTAACAAATGGAAAAATATATCTTTCCTTTCAAATATAAATAATAGGCAGACAAGTTTATCCCCCAACCAGCCAGTGTCAGTAAGTTATCTTATACAGTTTGATTCTCAGAGCTCCTACTGAAAATGTCCCAAAGCCTATGGAAGAAGCTGACCTGTTAAAAGCAGTATACATTTCCCCTCTCTACCTCTGTAGCATTATTTCCTCTTCCACAGACAAAGACATAGCCCAGGTTTGTTACTTCAGCAAATCAGTTAAAGCATATGTTACAACTAAAGGCATTCACCGATGTAACCAACTAAATCTCCTGCCTTCACCCAGAATCAGGCCTCAAAAACACTGTCCATTCTCTGGAAATGCCAAGCTCTCATCTCTCCGTCTTACTCATAAGCCCACCATAATTTGGCTTCCACCTTCTCTGCTTCAGTGAAAATGCTGTTATCAAGTCACAAATAGCCCCTGTGTTGCTAATTCCAGTGAACATATTTTCAGGCCTTGTCTTACGAGAACTTTGCATAATTTGAGACTGTGAATACCTTCTTTTTTGCCTACTGGACTTCATCATGGATACCCCACAGGAACACTACTTGCAAAATAAAAAAAAAAACATTTCACCCAAATCAATTCCTCTTTCTCAGTGCATAGTGTCATCTTTGTCTAAGCAGTCTTCCTTTTGATTCAGGCCCCAAAACAATCTTTTACCATTCAAATACATTCATTAAATCCAACCTTGTTCTTTAGATCTCAGCTGAGATTTCATATCTTCTGGAAAACTTTCTCTGATTACTTTCTAACATCCCAGAATCCTGAGCCTACCTGTAATACAGCCCTCCCTATTCTCTTCTGCTTTTGCTTTTCTTCTCTCCTTCTAATTTCTGTTGAAGACTTACTAAGTACCTGGC
Source organism: Indri indri (assembly GCA_004363605.1). Taxonomy (NCBI): domain Eukaryota; kingdom Metazoa; phylum Chordata; class Mammalia; order Primates; family Indriidae; genus Indri; species Indri indri. The sequence continues at coordinate 349 of RJWJ010038954.1, read as the reverse complement.
TATAAGCTTGTAAGTACACTGCTATACAAAAAAATTCTGCTTTATGTGACTCTCATTCTAATCACAGAGATACAGTCAGCAAAAACTTAATAAACAAGTAAATCATATTATGCTGCTTTAAAAATTACTTACACTGTACTGACATTTCTTGTTTGCTTATCTTTCTTCCCAAGGATACTATCAGTTCCTTTATCTACTAAGTGCCTATTATTTCATTATATGCTTAAAAATATTTATTGACTCTGGAATCTGCCTTTCCCACTGATTGGAAAGTGCCCTTGAAAAATTAGGTGTTCTCTACTCCCATATTTCAGGGTTTTATACAAATTAGTTTTAGTCTACTGTCACC
>RJWJ010038953.1:0-14712 GCA_004363605.1 Indri indri | reverse complement strand
GATGAAGTCCACACCAAGACACATTATAATCAAATTGTTAAGAATCAAAGACAAAGAGAGAATTTTGAAAGCAGCAAGAGAAAAGTGACTCATTGCATGCAGTGGAAGTCAGATAAGTCTCTCAGTGGATTTCTCAGCAGAAATGTTGTAGACCACAAGGAGTAGGATGATATAATCAAAATGATAAAAGAGAAATTTTAAAAAAAACCCTGCCAAACAGTTTTATAAGAAATGCTGAAGGGATTTCTTCAAGTTGAAACAAAATGATGCTAGAAACCAAAATAAAAGCATGCAGAAGTATAAAGCTTACTCATAAATGTAAATATATATACAAATTCAGAATATTATAATTCTGTAATAATGGTATATAAATTATTTTTAATTCTAGTATAAAAGTCAAAAGACAAATGTATAAAAATGTGTTGATGGACATCAAATATATGAAAATGTAATTTGTGTCATCAATAACATAAAATATATGGTAGGGGAAGATACATCAAAGAAGATACATCAAAGATACATCAAATAAAATAAGAAAAGAAGAACATTATGTTACTACAAAATCAACAAAACATAAAGAAGACAATATCAAAGAAAAGTTTAATTTCAGTATTTCTTTATTAATTTTTCATCTGGCTTTTCTGTCCATTGTGGAAAGTGAGGTGTGGAAGTACCTTATTATTACTGTATTGCTATCTATATCTCCCTTCATGTTCATTAATATTTGCTTTACATGTTTAGTTGCTCCAGTGGTGGGTGCATATATATTCGAAGTTGGTACATCTTCTTGATGACTTGAGCTCATTATAATTAAATAATGACCTTCTTTGTCTTTTCTGACAGTTTTTGACTTGAAGTTTGTTTTATCTGATATAACTATAGCCACTGCTCCTCCCTTTTGATTAACATTTGCATAAAAGATCTCTTCTAACATTTACTTGAAGCTGATGTGTGTCCTTAAGGCTAAAGTGGGTCTCTTGTGACCATTATATAGTTAGATCTCATTTTTTTATCCATTGTCACTTTGGTATTTGATTGGATAATTTAATCCATTTAAGTTCAAAGTAATTATTGATAGATAAGGACTTATTGACATTTTGTTAATTGTTTGCTAGTTGTTTTGTTGATCCTTTGTTTCTTTCTCTCGATTTTTTTTTAACTTTGTGATTTGTTGCTTTTCTTTTTTTAATTTCAAAATACTGTGGGTACAAATGTTTTTGTTACATCATAGCTTTTATAATGCTTTAGTCAGGGCTGTAAGAGTGCCCATTATCCAAACAGTGTTTATTGTACCTGTTAGGTAGGTTCATTTCCCCCCCACCTTGATTTCCAATGATTTTTTACTTCTTTCTGGGCCCATGTGTGCCCATCAATTAGTTCCAAATTATTTATTGCTTTTCTTTAGTGCTAAGTTTTGATTCCCTTCTCTTTATTGCTTCTACATCTGCTATAGTTTTTGTTTTGTGGTTACCATAAGACTTACATAAAATATCTTACAGTTACAATAGACTAACACTTATCTTTACACTGCTAACAACTTACATTCAGTCACATACAAAAACTCTAAACTTTTACTTTCTCACCTACAACTTATATTTTTAATATCACAAATTACAGCTTTTTTATATTATATGTTTCTTAACAACTTATTGACAACTTATTATCATTATTTTTTACTGTTTGGAATTTTAATAATACTAGAGATATATATGATTTATGGAGCACCATAACATTATTGGGATAGTTTGAATTTGACTATGTATTTACCTTTAGAAATGAATTTTGTACTTTTATATGTTTTTATGTTATTAGTAATATCCTTTTTTTTCCTAATGAAAAACCCCCCCCAAAAAAAAAAAAAAAAAAAGAAAAGAAAAAAGAAAAACTCCCTTAAGCATTTCCAGCAGGGCAGGTCTAGTGATGACAGATTCTCTCAACTTTTGTTTGTCTGGAGAAGACTTTATTTTTCTTTTATTTCTGAAGGAAAGTTTGACTGGTTATATTATTCATGCCTTATAGGTTTGTTTTTTTTGTTTGTTTTATTTTTATTTTTTTACTTTCAGCACTTTGATTATATCTCCTCATTCTTTCCTAGTTTTCAGTTTCTGCTGAAAAATCTGCTATTAGTCTAATGAAGAATCATTCATATGTGACTTGATATTTTTCTCTTGCTGCTTTTAAAGTTTTTTCTTTGTCTTTGAAAATTTTGACAGTTTAATTATAATGTGAATCAGTGAGGACTTCTAGGGTTGAATCAGTTTGAGAAATTTTGAGCTTCATATGTCTGGATGTCCATATTTCTTGAAAGACTTGGGATGTTTTCAGCAATTATTTTATTATATAACCTTTCTGTCCCTTACTGCATCTCTTTTCCTGAAAATCCCATAATATATAAGTTTACTTGCTTAATGGTGTCCCATAAGTCCCGCAAGCTGTGTTCACTCTCTTCCACCCTTATTTCTTATTTTTCCTCTCACTGTGTAATTAAAAAAAAAAAAAATCTACTTTCAAATTCAGAATTCTTTCTTCTGCTTGATTTAGTTTGCTGATAAATTCTCTATTTTCTTTTTAAAATTTTATTCATTGAATTTTTTAGTTCCAGGAACTATATTTGGTTCTTTATTATTATGATATCTATCTTTTTGTTAAATTTCACATTCAGATCACGAATTGTTGTAATGATTTTGTGAAATTGTCTGTCTGTATTCTCTTGTATCTCACTGAGTTTCCTCAAGGTCATTATTTTGAATTCCTTTTCAGGTAATTTGTAGCTTTTCTTTTCTTTGGTGTTAGCTATGGGCAAGTTATGATGTTACTTTGGTGGTGTCACATTTCCTTAATTTTTCATGTTTCTTATGACCCTACTCTGCTGTGTGTACATCTGGTGGAAAAGTGACCTCTTCCAAACTTTTATAGAGTGGCTTTTGTACAGAAAGACTTTTACCTTCATGTGGGTCTTAGTGTGCCAGTTTGGAAGGTTGTAGTGGCTCTGATTTTGATTAGATGCAATAATACATCCTTTGTGCAGCTTCTTCAGCTGTAATCACCATCAGGAATGACTAAGGTCCTTCAGTGTCCTAGACTGTAGAAGTTTATGGCAGCGATGACAGAAGCATAGATTACTAGGGTCCTTACTGGCAAAGGCTCTCTGAGATCCTCCTCTTCTTGTTTTTCCCCACAAAATGAGAGACTTGGCCTAATGAGATCCCTCTTGCAGTTGGGTGTGACACAGCCTACCAGCAGGTGTATTGGCAATGGATTCTAGGGTGCAAGTGTTCAGAGTGGCTGTGGAGCTAGGGTTATATGTTCAGGATCTCACAAACATACTGTAGCACCTGAGTCAAAAGGTGAAGTTCACTCTCTCAGTCAAGGTGGGGTGTAGATTATCCACAGAGCCTCTGAGGTCTGTGTTCTGAGGTTTATATTCTGAAGCACCCCCTTCCCCAGCAGCTTGGGCCCTTGGGACCCAGTTTTAGCTGTGACTCTGACACTGTTGGAATGGGCACAGTACTTGCCCAGCACCAGGAAATGGGTGCTCTGAAGGTTTGAGCCCAGGGAGCAGGGTACAGTTGCAATTGGGGAACCAGAGTTAATAGCAAATAGTGGTAACTGAGGTCCTAGGAAATGAAACACTGTTTAGTAGTGACTCTGGACCCTATGTTGGTAGAACATGGCCATATCCCTGACTTTTTTTTTCTTTTTTTGAGACAGAGTCTCACTCTATTGCCCTGGGTAGAATGTGGTGGCATCACTGTAGCTCACTGCAACCTCGAACTCCTGGATTTAAGGGATCCTCTTGCTTTAGTCTCCTGAGTAGCTTGAATTATGGGCATATACCACAATGCTCAGCTAATTTTTCTATTTTTAGTAGAGTCAGGGTCTCACTGTTGCTCAGGCTGGTCTCAAACTCCTGAGCTCAAGCAATCAGGTGCAGTGGAACCAAAAACCCCAGATTGGGAGAGCACAGCTATCACTTGGACCCTGGGGGCAGGGACCAGCATAGAGATGATTCCACTCCCTGGGTAGGGGGCTGTCTTAGCAGCTCAGACTATGGAGTCTAGTCCACTTTCAGAAATGCAGGGTACTAGAATTGCTTGGGCTGTATGGCATGGTACCTACAGGCAGGCAATGCTCTGTTTCCCTGGGATGTGTGGTACCAGTTCATCTCAACCCTGGGAAAACAGCTGCTCTGATCGGCAAAGGCTCTTATTCCCTGGGTAGTAATGCATTGTTTCAGCTCACGCCTGGGAGGTATGACTGTTCTGGGTGGCCAAAGCACTGTTTACCCAGAAGGCAGGGAACTGCTTCAACCCACACACTGAGGAAGGGGGATATGACTATGCATGGTGGCCAAGACACTGTTTCTAGGATGTAGGGCATCACTTCAGCTTAGAAACAGGGGGAACAAGCAGAACAGTGACTGAGAGGGGTAGATGAAGCAGCTCCACTAAGGCACCATTTCTCTTGCACAGCTACAGCTTAGGCTTGGGGGGCAGGGTGCAGAGAGAAGTGGTTGGGGTAGATGGAGCAGCTCTGCCAAGCCATTGTTTCCCCAAGAGGCAATGTGCAGCTTCAACTTTGTTCCTGAAGAGCAGGATACAGCAGAGACTGGGAAGGGTAGATTGAACAGCTCCATAAAGTCCCAGTTTCCCCAGGAGGCTGGGTGCAGCTTGCCCTTGGGACTCAACACCACATGCTCCCTGAACAAGACATACTCTATCAGGAGTTCCACTTTCAAGATGGCATAGCACAGTAGCCACATGGGCCACTGGGGAATCCTCTCTGGGGAAGAGCACAGTTGTGTGGACACTGGGCAGTTCCCTGCTGGGCTTGTACCTGTGAGGATTGCAGGGGTCACCGGTGGTGAGGACTGTAGGTGTTCAAGGTATTAAAGGACCTGCTGGGGTCCTCTTGCTTAGCTATTACCCACAGAGTGAAATCCCTTCTGGTTTCTGATCTGATCCTGGCTGGGGGATGGGTGGTGGAGGCCAGGTGTTTTCTTCCATTCTCTATGTGACTGTCCTAGATTTCTGTGCTTTGCATGGTTTCTGCTACCCCTTTGATGTATTCTGGCACTCTCCTTTAGTTAATTTCAACAAAATGCAAAATGTAGTTGTTTGCTGTGTTGGCTGCTGTTGGGGAGACAAGCATGAAACTTTTCCAGTCGGCCATCCTGTTGATGTCACTGTTTTACCTCATTCTTAATTCAATATAAATAAAATAATCAGCTTTTATGATGCATGCTTTTATTTATGTTTAACATTTGGAAAGACAGTTTAGTGAAATGAATTATTTAATTATGTAATAATATGCCAAAGGCAGCCTAGGGGGAGAATTGGGAAGGTTAGAAAAAGTGCATTGCTTATAAATAACTGCTTTGTGTTTTATGATTATATATTTTAATCATGAACAGAAGAAACCTCAGGGGAAAAAAGAATATTTGTTAATTTTTCAAGGGGCTATGTAAGAAAATATGCTATTTATGTAGTCTTATCTCATGCTAATATGTCAGGGCAAGAAACCTAGAGGGAAAAGAATAGAATAAATAGTGTAAATCTACAGATAACCTGATATATGGTTGTCCTAAGAAATTATTTTTCAAAATAAAAACCATAAAAGCATATTCAAGGTACATAAGAGGCTAAGTAATGTTTTCATGAAAATCTATATAAGCATGAAAATATTAGAATATTCAAATATAAATAACCTTGATAAAGTATGTAAAATATTTTAAAAATATTAATTCTTGTTATTGTTGCATGATTAGGAATCAGAACAAATTTTAATTTTTAAATATTTTAATATTAAAATTTAGTATCAAAATAAGCTTACAAACAAGTGGAAAAAAATTACCTCTCTAATAAAAAAGTGAATGAATGATATTTCAAATTTCCATCCTATAAAACTTAGTTGTAGACCATTTTATTTCTCAGAAATGACTGCAATATTCACAAAGACAGTGAGCAAACAACCACAACGAAGAGAATAATACTATTTTCTAATTTAGATGCAACTTTAGGGAATATGAATGAGCCTTGAAAAAATAACATAATCCCTTTGGTACCTGGTTTCCCCTATGTTAAGTGAGGAGACTAAATGAAATAACTTCCTCACAGGAGTTTACCAGTCTTCTGCTGTCAGACAGACATTTGGCTAAGTCTGACAATATTTAGGAGACTAATCAAGGAGATTTCTCTTCATGAGTTATGGCTTCACATATATTCTAGCTCCAAATATGTGAAAACATGGGAGGAAAATGGAATTAAACTATTGTAAAATCACCGGTTTGGATGAGCCCTTGTTGAGATAATATGGAACTAGGAGGTAAAAATCAAAATATATCACATATAGCCCAATTCAAAAGAAAAAAAGCCAGTTCTTTGAAAACAAACATCCACTATCCTCAGAAAATATAAATCACCTCTCCTCCGAGATACCCTGGCACTTAGTCTTAGTATAGTGCACTCTACTCAGTCACATGCATGAAAGTCTCCTTCATTAGACTGCACACTCCTCTAAATAAGGAACCATTAGTCTTTATTTTCACAGTATCTAGCAAAACGGCTGATACCCTGTAAGCTAGCAGTAATGTTTTTCAATCCTATTGAGAGCTTAAATTTAAATGAACCCAATATACAATGGAAAACTTCTTTAAAGCAAAATTATTCCCACCTCCTAAAAAAATCCACACACAAAAAACTGGGAAAAGTATAACACTCAATAATTTGAATAATTAACAAGTTACTTTTTCACATTTAGTGAAGCAAATATTTTATATAGTTATTGTGACTATGGATATTCTAATAACATGATATTTATATATATATATCTATTTATATTGCAATGTATAGTTAATTTTGTTTACAGGTACTTAAAATTTTTTAAAATCCATGTAAATCTAGAAAAGCAGATAGTCTTCTTAAAAATATAATTGAGCTAAATTATATCTTTATACAATAGTGCCCTAATTCATTAAAATAAAAACTCCTCTTACTTCTCTAAAAACCTTCATATTTTCTTCACTTTAGAACTTAGTTTAATAATATTATATAGCAAAGAAAGTGTTCATTTCCTAAGAATGTGATTTGACAGTATTTATGTTTCGGTTAAAGTTTGTGTTGATAAAAAGTAAAATAGATAATAATGGTAATTTTAAAGATAACTCTATAAAACTTTGCAAAACAACTTCATAAATTTAAATCCACATGCTTAAATTAAACAGCCTTATTTTTGTTAGGTGCAAAACAAAAAGATGTTACTGGCAAGGTACTACCTTATTTTATGTCTATATTTCCCACTATATAACTACATATGGGTTAATAAACACAGGCCTCCCTTTATATAAAAATTATAACGATTCATTTATAATTTTTATTGGAGTAGAAACAATTTAATAATTGTCAAAATATTGTCTTCCTTTAGGCAGTATGAAATGTATACATACAGACACATGCACAATATATATACACACACACTATATATATGGTGTATATACATGCACAAAAAACTACAAAAAGTGTAACACTCAATAATTTAGGTAATTAACAAGCTACTTTTTCAAATTTATTAAAGCAAGTACTTTATGCAGTTATTGTGACTATGGATATTCTAATAATATAATATTTATATATCTATATATATTGCAAGGTATAGTTCATTTTGGTTACATGTATTTAAAATTTTCTAAAATCCATGTAAATCTGGAAAAGCTGATAGTCTTTTTAAAATATAATTGAGCTAAATTATATTTATATAATTATATATAATGTATATACATATCTGTAGTGACCTTAAAAAGAAAGCATCATAAAGACTGAGAATTTTTGTTTTCTTTAATTTTTATTCTTATAGATCAATAGCCTTTTACAAAGAAGATAGAAAATTTAATTTAAAAATTCTGTTCTACATTTTATAGTTTGTATTTCTCATTGGGTCATTTTCTCAGTTTATAATAGATATGTGAAAGAAGTATAACTATCATGTTTTGTGGCTTTCTCTAAAAACCACTTTGCTTAATTAAGTTTAAGTAAAAAGTTAGAATTTTGAAATCTTTTTTTGAAATGTATTACTCTGTGGAAAAAATACTAAAATATCAAATAAAATCTATACAGGTCATTACCTGAGAAACAGGAAAGTCTTCATTCTACATTTGTGAAGGATTTTAAAAAGTAATTGCACAACTGATGTATTATTTCTAATTTTTTGCAGGAGCAAGCTCTGAAGTCTTGATCCAAAACAGACAAGGCTTTAATACCAAGGCGTCTTTCTTTGAAGAGATTCACCCCGAAGCCCTGGCTCAGTGATCTCAGAAGATGAGAGAGAATGGCAAAACCAAGAAGTAAGATAGATAAGTGAGGCAAGACCAACAAGTCATTTAAAGGTCAAAAGAAGAAGATAAATTCAGTTACGTTATTCTTTGAAAAGTGGCCTCTGCTCATGCATAAATGCCAACATTTGAAAATCGTTATCAGAGACATCAAAGGAGAAAAGGCTCTTCTTTGGCCCTTCAAGGTACTGAACAAGAAGTTTCTTTGTTATAGAATGAAATCAAATGTTAAAAATGGAGATTTTGCAATCTGGGGATTTTTATGTTGTTCCCAGGTAATACCTGATAAATTATCATGTTTGAGACAAATACATTCATTCATTATTGGTAGCCACAGGCATATTTGCTTTGGTTTTGGATGGGAAATAATGCTGTAGTCAACATTCAGCATCCATGTGCCATTCAGCCAGATATAGCAAATCCAGTATCTATTAAGTGCTACCCACTACCTCTTGCCTCCTGTCTCTCTACGGTCTTTTTCATGGGCACACATAAGTAGCTCTAGCTTGAAAGTAGGCAGCATTAATGCAAAATCCTGATCCAAAAGTCTATGTTCGACATGAGAGTGTCACCATTAATCGAGGGTGTCAGCACTATTATGGCACCTCAAACTTGCAATCCTGGGTGAATTCATGAAGGAAATAATGTCAGCCAGTGTTGGTGATGGTAGTTGTAGGGTGGAGGGCAGGTAAGTACTGGAGAACATCCTGAAGAAGAAAAACAGGCACCATCTCCATACAGGTGTCTACAGATTTGGATGCCTTGCTTAGATATAGCTGTTGCCCTAGTTTTTGAAAGGTAACTAATAAAGGTGGATTTAACTGTGGTTAATTTAAGCAGGATGTTGGACTTTTGTCCCTAATCACAAATGTGGCTGGCTTCATTAAATAATATTTATTTAATGGTGTAATTAACAAAGTGTTTTGTTAATTCTTAAATTAAAATTAGGAATGGAATATATTGATTGAATAGTCCCCTTCATTATAGAAATAATACTTTGCTACAATCACTCATTTTCTTTTCATTCTTATAGAACCTATTATGTAATATTGTTAATTTTTTAATGTTTTTAAAAAATATTTAAAATTTGTGCTAATTTTACACTTACGAAAATTTAGCACTCATCCCATTTCCCCTAATGTTAACATTTTACAAAGCCATAGACAGTAGAATAATATAACTAGAATATGAATATAAGATTCGTGGAATATGAGTCTGTGACAAAATACACTTTGGACACTCAAAAGTAAGGCCGAAACAGCTATGATTAAGTTTTACAAATAACTCACTATAGATGTATGGTAGATCATTTCAGTATCTACCTTTGGGGACCAAAAGACATAAGAACTATGAGGTCTATGTGTCTGAGGATGTTCATTCAGAATCATAGCTCCAATTATTACAGCTGGAAAAGAATGCTTCTCCACTAGGAATGCCACCAGTAAATGTGTGATCCAGGCAATTTTACCTCAACCTATATTTTAACATAACTCTCATTCTATGATCAACCATTCTTCTACATTATATATTTTTCTTTCTATTAACCCATGTGTCTGTGTGTGTGTGTGTGTGTGTGTGTGTGTGCGCACGCAGATGCATGCACAGATGAAAAGCTTGTAAGCCTCCATTGGTATATTTTTTTATATTTAATAGGTAAAGAAGTGTGTATATAAATACATACACACACACACACACACACACACACACTTCCACTGGATATATATATATATGCGTGTGTGTATATATATATATGTAGAGAGAGAGAGAGAATTTATATTATATATTAGTCCAGTGGAAGGACACTTTAATCAGACAGTTTCCTACCTCAGAAATAAGGTTAGGGGAGGATAGGGTTTTATGTAATATAGCTTCCTTTACACCATTGAAACTGTGACATGTAGATAAATATACTTTTCCCTTTCCATTATCTTTCTGTTATTTTTAATCTATGAAACTTTTAAAATATTATTTTCTAGTTGAAGGAGAATATTTTTATTATTATTAAAGCAAAGTAGTCTTTTATTAGCTTAACAATTAAAAAAATAGTTAAAATGCCTCAGTTGTATGAAGACATGAATTTAATTTGCTTTAATTGTATTTTATACACACAGGCAAACACAAACATGTTTATACATACATATATTTATGTCTGTATAATTATATGTCTATCTACATATCTGTACACAAATAGGCACACACACACCACCTGTGCTTACTTAATTCTGTTTTATAAACATCGATTTGCTTTTATACCCAGGGCAGTTAGCCTGACTATATTTTTTTCCAATAGAGATAAGGTTTTCCAGCACACAACTTTGTAGAACTGAGAAAACAGGCATTTTACAATAATGATACAAAGTAGAGATGACAAGGCATTTTTGTAGATTAATCCAGACACAACCAAATAGTTGGTGTCAGAAAGATAAAATGGCTTTCATAGTTAGTCATAAGTATCCTAGTCATTTATAAAAATAATTTCATAAGACAGTATTTATAAGGTTAATTCTATTGAAAGTGTATTTTTGTTAGCCTTTTTAATTTGGTACTTTTTACTTTTAAATTATGTCATTGTAATGATACATGTTCTTCTAAAGTGGAAAACAGTGAAAAGTCCACATATAAATCCATAGTTCTCTGCTTTGGATCACTATTTTTCACTTTGTATTCCCTCTTTTATTCTACTAAATGTTCCCTGGAAAATAAGGTTCATGTTCTAATATGTTCAAAAAAAGTACTGAATAATGTGAAGTCCTTTTGTAGAGTCATGCTACACATAAATCAGTTATAGCTTCTGTAATAATACACATATTCGATTTTTATGAAATGTCACAATCTTTAAAAAGATAATTCCATATTTTAAAATAGAAATTGTGAATAGCGTTTCAATGTATTCAAAAGTTATTAAAATTATTCACTATGTATCTTATGAAGAAATAATGGAAAATTTTAATTTTTACAATTCAAAGACTCTTGAATTCAAGAAACACAAAAGATATAAATTGCTCAAAAGTGAGAAAAGAAATTTTATTCTTTTATCAGGTATAAAATATGTAACCACTTTTTATATATCTCAGGGGCTAAACCTGAGTGTGGAAATTTTTAACTCTAAGGGAACTTCTTGTGAAAGTCATTATTTGACTAAGAAAAGTGTTAGGGAAGAGGAAGGTATATATATGTTCTAGTGATAAATTTTCTTTTAATGTTATATTTTGCTTACATAGGAAACATAAACTGAAAACAGCGATATTATAGAACAGTCAGAACAACAGTTAAATAATGTGACCTTGCAGTGACCTTGGCATGATACCAAGGCCATGATTGTGATTCATGCATATGGTTGGATTCATATCATAGGTAGCACACGGTTGCCCAGTCAGTTTTCTTGGAAATGTCTTCCATTGATAACAAGGAAAGCTACAAACTCAAATAACAAGTTGGCAGATGAAAGAAACATACCTGAAATTCACAGATAGGTTTTTAGCACAAATGAACCATGAATTTGACATGAAGAATAGTGGAGAATGAGGATATACAGAGAAGATCATAAATGTTTTAAGAATTTTGAGTCAAGTGATCAATGCATTTTCATGAAAGAGTTTCAGCAGGCATTGGGAAATTTCAAGACTGTCCCTGTGGAGAAAAATCACTTGTGTTTTGGAAATACAAGAAAGACAAGTCCAGAAATTAAGAGAGTGATAAAAAAGTAGTTGAAGAACTGCATAACCCAAAAGTATAAAGAAGTTGTCAGTCAGAGAGGTTGAGGGATTGGTAGATAAAAGTAAAACCATAAATTTAAGAGCAGAGACTGAACAAAGAGAAGATCAAGAATGTCAAATGCTTGGAAGTAAAAAATATGAGGACTGAAAAATGACATGTATTTAACGAATGAAAATGAAAATAAATTGATGAGAGAGCACCAACTTTTTAGTAGCAATATAGGGCAAATTTGATTCAGAATGCAAGTACAGTCATGCATTGCTTAACAACAGGGATACGTTCTGACAAATACATCCTCAGGTGATTTCCTCACTGCGCAAACATCACAGAGTGTACTTTCACAAACCTGCATGGTATAGCCTACTACATACATAGGCTATATGGTATAGCCTATTTTTTTCCAAAGAAATTATCTTCTTTCTTTATTATTTAAATTTTACTTCAGAATATTATGGGGATACAACTGTTTTGGTTACATGGATTGCTTTTGCACTGGTTGAGTCAAAGTTATAAGTGCCCATCTCTCAAATAGTGTACATTGTACCTGTTAGGTATGATTTCACCCATCCATCTCCTCCGTCCTCCTTCCTGCTTGATTTCCACTTGATTTCCTCTGTGTACAGTTGTGCTCATAGGTTAGTTCCAGTAAATAGCGAGTACATTTGGTGTGTTTTTTTTTTTCCATTCTTTAGATACTTCACTTAGGACAAGGGCCTCTAGTTCCATCCAATTTGTTGCAAAAGGCATTAAGTCATCCTTCTTCATGGTTGAGTACTATTCCATAGTATACATATACCACATTTGTTAATCCACTCATGAATTGGTGGGCACTTGGGTTGATTCCACATCTTTACAATTGTGAATTGTGCTGCAACAAACATTCAAGTACAGGTACCTTTTTAATAAATGACTTTTTTTCCTTTGGGTAAATGCCCAGTAGCAGGATTCCTGGATCAAACGGTAGCTCTACTTTTATTCTTTGAGGAATATCCATACTATATTTCATGGAGGTTGTACTAGTTTGCAGTCCCACCAACAATGAATAAATTTCTCTTTCTTTCTGTATCCATGCCAGCATCTATCGTTTTAAAAGTTTTGATAAAAGCCATTTTCGCTGGGATTAGGTGATATCTCCTTGTGGTTTTGATTTACATTTCCCTGATGATTAGTGACATTGAGGATTTTTTCATATGTTTATTGGCCCTTAATCTATCTTCTTTATGAAAGCCCTGTTCATGTCTTTTGCCCACTTTTTAATGGTGTTGTTTGATTTTTTCTTGCTGATTTCCTTGAGTTTTTGGTAGACTCTGTTTATTAGCCCTTTATCAGATCTATAGCATGCAAATATTTTCTTCCATTCTGTAGATTGTCTATTTGCCCTGTTGATTGTTTCTTTGGCTGTGTAGAAGCTTTTTAATTTGATCAGTTTCCATTTTTTTGTTGTTGTTGTTGATGTGATTGTAACTGGGGTCTTCTTAATAAATTCTTTGCCTATCCCAATATCTAGAAGAGTTTTTCCAACATTTTCTTCTAGAATTTTTATGATTACATGTCTTAGGTTTAAGTCTTTTATCCATCTTGAATTAATTTTAGTCAGTGGTGAGAGATATGGATCCTGTTTCCATCTTCTAATGTGGCTATCCAATTTTTCCAGCACCATCTGTTGAATCAGGATTCTTTTCCCAGTGTATATTGCTGTCTTTGTCAAATATCAGATGGCAGTATGTGGATGGTTTTATGCCTGGGTTCTCTGTGCTATTCCATTGGTCTATGTCTTTACTTTCGTGCCAATAACATGCTGTTTTAGTTACAATAGCCTTGTACTATAGCTTAAAGTCTGATAAAGTAATGCCTCCAGATTTATTTCTTTTGCTTAAGGTTGCTGTGGCTATTCAGGCTCTTTTCTGGTTCCAAACAAAGTGTAGAATTGTATTTGCCAGATCTGCAAAAAATGATGTTGGTACTTTGATGGGCATTGCATTGCACTGTAAATCACTTTGGGTAGTATAGACATTTTAACAATGTTGATTCTACCAATTTACTACCATGATATGTTTTTCCATTTGTTTACATCCTCTGTGATTTCCTTCCTCAATGATTCATAGTTCTCCTTATAAAGGTCTTTCTCCTCCTTGGTTAGATATATTCCTAGTTACTTTATTTTCTTTGTTGCTATATGAAAGGTATTGAGTCTTTGATTTGATTCTCAGCTTGACTGTTGTTGGTATATAGAAGTGCTACTGATTTGTGTACATTGATTCTGTAACCTGAAACTTTGCTGAGTTCATTTATCACTTCAAGGAGTCTCTTGGCAGAGTCTTTGTGGTTTTCTAAATATAAGATCATACCATCATCAAAGAGCAATAGTTTGACCTCTTCTTTCCCCATTTGTATAGAATTGATTTCCTTCTCTTGCCTGATTTCTCCGGCAAGGACTTCCAGCACTATGTTGAATAAAAATGGTAACAGTGTACAACCTTGTCTTGTTCCAGTTCTAAGTGGGAATGCTTTCAATTTTTCCCTGTTCAGTGTGATGTTGGCTTTGGGTTTGTTGGATATGGCTTTTATAATTTTGAGGTATGTTCTACCTATGTCTATTTTGTTGAGAGTTCTTATGATAAAAGGGTGCTGAATTTAGTCAAATGCTTTTTCTGTATCTATTGAGATGA
>RJWJ010038952.1:0-14712 GCA_004363605.1 Indri indri | reverse complement strand
TATCAAAAAATGTACAGTGTCACTAATTATGAGGAAAATGCATATCAAAACCACAATGAGATACCACTTCACTCTAGCTAGAATTGCTATTATCAAAAAGACAAAAGATAACAAGCATTGGTAAGGATGTGGAGAAAAAGAAACCCTAGTACACTGTTGGTGGTTTTGCAAATTAGTACAGTCATTTTGGAAAACAGTATGGAGAGGTTTCTCAAAAAAAAAGTACAAATAGAATTACCATATGATACGGCAATCCCACTTTTGAGTATATATCCAATGCAATTGAAATCAGTATGCTGAAGTGGTTTTTGCACTTCTATGTTCATTGAAGCATTATTCATAATAGCGAAGATACAGAAACACCAACATGCTCATCAACTGATGAACAAATTTTAAAATATATTGTATATAAACATATATTAGTATATGTATGTGTGTGTATGTATATAATGGAATACTGTCAAGGCTTTAAAAAGCAGGAAAGTCTGTTCTCTGCAACACCATAGATGGACCTAGAAAACATTATGCTAAGTGAAATAAGTCAGGCACAGAGAGACAAATGCCACATAATCACACTTACGTGTAATCGAAACCAATTGAACTCAGAAGTAGAGAGTGGAATGGTAGCTCCCAGAGGCTGGGAGTAGGGTGGATGGGGAAAGAGGAGATGTTGATCAAAGGGTTCAAAGTTTCAGTTAGATGGGAGGAATAGGTTCTGGTGTTCTATTGCACAGCACAATGACTATAGTTAATAGTATATTGTATATTTCAAAATAGGTAAAAGAATGGATTTTAATGTTCTCACCACAAAGAAATGGTAAGTATTTGAGGTGACAGACATGTTAATTAGCCTGATTTGATAATTCCAAAATGTATACATGTATTGAATCATTATATTTTACTCCACAAATCTATTCAATTATTATTTATCAATTAAAATAAAGTAAAACTTTAAAAAATAGTAGTTGGAGCAACATTTTGTGTCTATTCCCAAAGTGCAGTCTCTATAAGACGATATTTGGGGGCCAGATGGTACTTACACTTGGGATGGAGAACATTACAAAAGAGGAGACCCTAAATTGGGAAAGTAATCTTATATGCTTATGATCTGTCCATTCTCCTCTCTGGAGAGAGAGAAAAACCTTATACTTACTCTGGATTAAGCAAATACTCTCTGGAGAGGGGAAGGTGATGTCTCTATATGTACTACCCTGGACTGTCTCTGGGAAGACAGACATCACTAACCTTTATTATTTACTTCTTTGTTCAGAGGATCCTAGACCATGCAGAAATGTTAATTACATAGACAGAATTATCTCACAAGAAGAATCAAATAAAACTTTAAAAGGAATCAGATTTTATAAAAATGATAAAGTTATTAAATGCCTTTCCACCACCTGGTTTGGCAGGAAATATTGATAATCAAATGCATTAAATAAAAATATATAATTTTACTTGGGATGTCTATTAACTGTCCTATTTGCTATTTTATTTATCCAATAAAAATTACAGATACATAGGTATCCCTCTTTTATGTTGTCATATAATCTCCCTAAGTGATGGTGCCACAGCTATTCTTTTCCTTGTATCCTGTGTTTTCACCAAATAGAGCTCTTTAGTTTTTTTCCCCATCCCAGCCAATGTGCTTTAGTACTTGCTCCCCTCTGAATGGAATAATTTTCTCCCTTCTCTTTAAGTTCAAGTTCTGTCAGTTCTTTATTACTTATCTCACTCATCTTTTATTGACCCAAATCTATCTTCCTCTCAGGTAAGAGTTGGATTAATGAAATAATATATGTAAAGTATCTACCATAGTGGCTAACATTATAACTTAAGAAATTGTATTAATATTTATTCTGTTTATTTTTATTGCTCCGGACACCGATAGCATTGGTTAAGTACCTATCACTTTTAATCATATGTTACAGACTGGCATCTTTATTAATTCTCCTACCTGATAAATAATTCTTGGTGATATACAACCTAGTGGTGTACATTACAGAATTCTCCACAGTGCTTACGTTAGTACTAGAAGGAATAGATGAATAAGACTGTAGAAAATTGGATAGATTTAGTGAAAAGAATGGGTGACCAAATAAATAAATTATAGTATTAATAATAGCAATTAGTTACATAGTATATAATATGTAGGAGGTAGCTTTTAAGTGCTGGACATACATTGCTACTTTAATCTTCAAAACAACCCTATGATGTAAGTTCTACTATTATGTGAAATTATATATTCAGATACTGATGCCTAGAGAGAGAGGTTAAGTAACTTCTCTAGTCATTCAGCTAGTTAGTGGCAGAATATGGTTCACATCCAAAAAGAATCAATGTCCTTTAGTATTACATTATCTTGAATAAATGATTATGGTGGACAAAAGACTTATCAACTTACTGGTGGCTCTTTTTCAGTCATTGTGTGTGTATAAGAGCATCTGTTAGTAAATGTAGAAACAAAGGGAATAATCTTCTGTTATTTAAAAATTACCTGCCTTATTATGCAAGATGTATGAAATTTAAAAGGAGTGTAATCTGAAAGAAAATCCGAAGATTAGATGCCAGAGAGAGTGATCCCAAGAAAATGCAATCGGAAGACAAAAATCAAAGAACAAATTCCACAGGAATAAAATAGGGAAGCCATGACACATACAGTGCTAAGGAATTTCATATTGCATACACACGCAAAATATGTATGCTTCCTAACTTTTGCCCCAGTAGTGCTATGGATTTTACCAATGGCCCAGATCAACATGTCTCCTTTTTTAAGGTAATTTGAAAAAAGGAGAAAATTTTGAAATAGCTCATAGGCCTAAATGTAAACTAGACTTTAGCAAATATCTGGATAAATATGGCATTTTTTTCTCCACCACCTAAAATTAGAGTAGTTCAAAATTTGCTTTCATTCATACTTATGTAAATCCAACTTAGAGTAGATTCTTACACATATGCCAACTCTGTTTCCAGGCTAATTCAAAGGATACCTCAGCAGTCTATTTTAACTATAATTCACAGTAGACCACTCCAATCTTAAAGGACCTTAGAATCAAGACTTTATTTTTTTATTTTTATAAATTGTCTTTTACTACATTAAGCCAATGGGCTTTTTAAATTTTGAAGAGGAAAGCTATATTTAAAAATTATAGCTAATTCTCTATTATCAATGTTCATCTTAATTTTTGATTTTGGTAGGATAATAGCAAAATGAAAAAATAGTCAATAAACTATACTATCAAGGTAACAATTTTTAGCATTGAAATCGATTTATAATATGTTTGCTTGAGATGCACATAAATTTGAAGAGGCAGTAAGTGTAAACAGAATAGCTGATTTCTTGGATGCACTCCAATATAATTATAGCTATTCACCCTTGTGACTATATGTATGTGTGCAGCTTCAAGCTATTTCCCTGCCCCAAGCCACACTAGCAGTATTTTTAGATGTTTGCAGTTGATTGAAATGCAAAATCTCTGTAAGCTAGAAAAAACATACTATCTAAATTGAATTCACAACTAAATTTAAATAGTAAGTTAAACACGTATTTTGGTATTCATGTCTGTTCTTAACTTGTAATCTTTTGACTTGGAATTGAATTATCCCTAAGTATTTAATCACAAAACAATGTATTTCTAATAGGCAATTGTAAAAAATGTCATCGATCACATTTATTATAAACATCTCATAAAACAGCAAAATGTTTATGTGATTGTGAAAGGCAGCTAGGTTGTTCTGTAATGTATAAATATTTGCATATATAAAAATCCCCAGCGGGCAGCAAACAAGGTTTATTTCTGTGTTTTCCAAAAAGTAAAATAGCATTTGATATAATATCTACTTAATTTATATTAAAATATATTGAATATTTTTCTGATATAACATTGATCATCACTACAGTCTAACAAGTGTACATTTTGAAATAGCTATGCTCTAATCTTAATATATAGAAAATAATGCTTTCTCCAGCCCCGGGGGTTAATCAGAGATCCTCAAACATATTTGTGATGTTAAATGATATTACCTTGTATTTCATGCATATATATATACACATATGTGAAATTATAGTTGTTTTTTATTATTGTTTTGCTTTCCATGATGAGCACATTTAAGTGACAATAGTGTTTTCAAAATAATTCTGTTTATAGTTTACATAG
Organism: Indri indri; assembly: GCA_004363605.1. Taxonomy (NCBI): domain Eukaryota; kingdom Metazoa; phylum Chordata; class Mammalia; order Primates; family Indriidae; genus Indri; species Indri indri. The sequence goes on along the minus strand of RJWJ010038952.1, from coordinate 10,558 downwards.
CTGGCGTTGTTTTTATATGGGTAAGAATAAAACGTGATTTTATGGAGAGAAAGTGGAGTTCTTTTTATCTGTAGCCTTAAGGCCGCCAACTGTCGATACCTTAATCCACTAATCCTCTCTGTAATCATGTGTTCATGTGCTGTACAAACACTCAGAAAATCATTTTAAGAAACTCTTTTATTCCCTTGCTAAGGGTATACTTACTATAGGCTGTATATGACAAAATGGCTAATAAAATATTTGAATATTTATAAACTAGCACTGAAAGCTATTGTTTTTAGGCATATCTTTTTCTTTAAGAAAAAACATAAAAATTGAAGAAACAAATAGAACAGTAACAAGGAAAATGAATGACATCATATTGTATAAATCTGCAGGATTTTTTACATTTTACTTCAACTATTATTTTTAAAGATCCTGCCTTCTATTTACTTGTCAGAGACTAGATTTAATTTTCATATGCTGCATAGACTACTCCATGTTAAGATATTGATATAACAAATTGCTGAATGTTTTAGTGATTGATTCTTGCTGACCAAAATGGGCTTTCAGATTAGAAGTCTTTCTTTTTTCCCCAGAAGACACCTGCTGAGACAGAAGTCTGACTGCCACACAAAAGAAATATATGGTTTCTTCAACTGGTTCCATCTAGCAATTTGCAATGCCATCAAAAATTGCATTTTTTAATGAAAATTACCTAAGAATTTGGCAGAAAAACCTTGGTTAAAATGGACTAACTACCCATTCTCAAGCAGTATTAGCATACTGATTGGCCATTACTTCTGTCACTCTACTGACTACAAAATTATGACAGGCCCCACAGCAGGAAGCAAATGATCATTAATACCCTATCCTCTGGGACACAATAAACTGCCATTCACTTGCATACAAATAAAATACACAAAGGTTGTCAGCAAGGGGACAAAAAAGGAAAGATGCTTTTGCAAAATGGTTTGATACTACAGTGGGATGGGACCACTCAAAGGGTTTTTGTTTTTCAGGCTATCTCATCATGGTAGGAAAATTCTTTTATATAGATTTCCTTTTCAAGTAGCCTATCTTTCTTTACTTGAGCTCTTTGAGCTTTTCAATTAAATGGTAAGGTCTTGCTTCTGAAGAGAAAAAAAAACTTTATAATCCTATAATTAATCCCATAACACAGAAAATATTAAAAATTCTAAAATTCTATTAAAATGTAAGACAATGCATCTTTTTGGTTTAAATATAATGTGTAAAAAAATCTGGTCAATATATTTTAACCTCACACAATTATTAGGGAAAATATATGCTTCATAGGACATAATTGGTGATATCAATAAAATAGAAAAATGACATACAAGTATGATATTACAATTGAAATTCTACTGTCTAACTCGTTGCACAAAAAGGTATAGTCAAATTTAAGTTTAATTAAATATTATCATATGACTAATATTGCACTCTCGTATAAACAAATTATGTGGGATTGGGAAACGAAATTAGTGGTAATGCTTTGTATAGAGTGGTGAATGATTGACTTCTTTGATATTTATTAGAGCAATAATTTCGCTGATGAGTGTTTAATTTTCAATCACTTAACCTAAATTTTTCCTGAAGGTATGAAGGGAATGCAACAATTCCTGGCAGGATCATATGATTTTCATAGATTGTATATTCACTAATCTAAACTTTCAAAGGCATTATTTTAATCTGAAAAATACAGAATGCATATTTAGAATCTTCAAATTTAATTTGCTTAATTAACTTAACTTTATTGCTTTTTCTAAAGTTTTATTCTCTTTGTGAATTTCCAGTGAAACAGACAAATATTGTGTTCAAGAATTTGAAAGTAGGTATTTATATGCTCCATACTTATAAAGCAGCTTTATAAGAGTTTGAACAAGAGACGCTTGCTGATTGTATCATTTAAACTCTAAGCTAAATGGAACAAATTGCTAATACCCCCAAAACATGGATGAATATTCAATTTATTATGCTAACCGAAAGAAGCCAGGCTTAAAAGTCTATATACTGTATGATTCCATATATAATGATATTATCTAAAAGCCAAAGCTGTAGGGACAAAACACAGATCAAGGGTTACCTCGAGCTGAGGGTGGGAGAACATATTGACTATAAAGGATTACAGGAATTTTTTGGTGTGATGGAGCTATTCTTTATTTTTTATTTTAGTGATAATCACATAACTACATGCATTTGTCAAAACTCATAGAAATATACACTAATACAGGTGAATTATACTGTGTATAAATTATACTTCTGTAAACCTTACTTAAAAAAAATATTCTAGGCTTAGCAATGTCATGAGAACACCAGAATGTTCTGAATTGGGGTCATTTAGTCTGGCAAAGTAGCAAAAATGACATTCATATCTTTAGAATTGGGCAGTGAAAAGCATTTTTTTTTAATTGCCTGTAGTGACACAGCTCCCAATACTGTATGCTAAAAAGACTGAGAGCAGATTACAAATACTCACTGCTATTTTAACATCTCCCTCATGTAGCATTAAGCAAAAATAAAACTCTAATATATCAGTCAACACACTTCACCAGAGAAATAGATTATCATCTTCAACAGGTAAAGAAAAAATGGCAGAGAATGTCATTTCTGTTGGACACACCAACTCCTTCCCTTTTTCCTGACCTGCTTCCCACTTTTAGGCCTTGGATCCAATGACATTATTAACTGCACTGCTAATGATAATGAAATAATCCACATCCTTCTTTTACATGGCAGCAAGAGGCAGTTCTCATTTTTAGAGCAGTGAATAGATTATATTTTATAAACACAGAAATGAAATACCACCTATCAGATATGATAGAATTGTCATTTTAACCAAGTAACCCCCCCGCCCCGCCAAAAAAGAACTTCAGTAGAGAAAATACAGAAAAACCCTTATCGAAATTGCAGAGGGAATATTTGGTAGTCTGAATGTTATTACCCAATTTGAACTATAGGATTAAGATGTAAAAGTAGGAAAAAAATGTAAAATTCCCAATTATTAATTAGTTTAATGAAAAAGAATAAATACAAGATTATCAGCAACTGGAAAAAAAGAAAAACAATTCGAGATATGTGAGGGAACAATTATCATCAAAATTATGTATATAAACCTAAATCCATAAATGCAAAGTCTACAGAAAGAAAATTTATTCATTTCCAAACAAATTGGCAATCAAGTGAGGTAAATAAAAGCCACATATTAAATGAAAATTGACTAGCTTCTGCTTCTTTCAGGCATTATTCCAAGTGCTAAGGACATAGTCATGAACAGGAGAGACGCTATTCCTACCTTCACAGATTTTGCAATCTAAATCACCAGCAGTATATAGTTTTGTGCCAAAGATGATTGTCATTGAATTTTTAGAAAACAACAGGAAAATTATAAATGCAGTCTAGATTTTTTTTTTAAAAACAGGACAACATGATTCACAATTTAAGTTTCTTTTTAAAAAAGCAAAATAGAAAATAATTTGTTTTTCTAAGTCTTTGAATCTGACTCAAACAAATACTTTGTAAAATGAAGTGAGTAGTTATTATATATATTATTCCCTGAATTCTGGACTAAACTTTAAACAAAATTAATTAATTATGCTTCAAGAGAAGTTAGTTTTTTAAACTATTTTTTCTAAGTCTTTAGGAATAGCAGATAAATTAATTATCATTCAAACACCTGATTAAATGACCAGGAAATTCATTATTTATTATTAGTCATTTGTTATTATTCATAGCTAATATCCTCAACAAATTTATTAAATCCTTTTCCCTGATTTATAAACTTGTAAACTTATAAATCAGGGAAGGGAACAGTTTCCTATTTATGGATGCAAAGATTCAGTGCAGTCTATTAATAGAAAATAATTTTATAATATTTTTGTGAAACACTTGTATATATACATTATTATATATTATATATTAATATATATAATATTATATAATATAATATATATAAATATAACATATATTAATATATATTATTATATATATTCATTTAGCACATACATGACCATTACTTCTCCAATAAATCGATATGATCTGAATATTATGATTTGTTTTTTTAAATTATAGCTTTTCCTAAAAATTTTTTTTTATATAGACAAAAGAAAGAAAAATCTATTTGCTGGCTATCTACGGTCAGATAGATTGTACCAGCTTCGCTGTTAAGGACTTCTCAGCAGAGAAGCCAGCAACTACATTTTCAGAATCCCCGTCCCCATATGTTTCTAAGTAGAAGCTTCTAACGAGAAACACTCACATGAGATTTAGAAGGAGGAAGAGAAGAAGAAGCTATTATTCTTTGGATGCAGTTATAGGCAAATACTTGAGCAGATTTGAGTTTCAAAGCAACTTCCAGATGAGCTTCTTGAGAATCACCAACATCACTCCTGCTGACTGAAATGGTCTATGGGAAATACCCAGAGGGTTTGAGATGCCAACCAGCTTCTGCAAGAGCTCTTAAAAACCATTCATATCAGTGCTGCAAGCTGAGAGACTTGAAAAACTTGCGTAAGCCTCTAACCCTGACCAAACTCTGACTGATATATATATCATGCAATAAAAAAACTGTAAAAATTTCAGCATAAAATTGAGTGATTTAGACTATGAATGCTGCAGAGGTTCAAAGCAGAAGCAGGAAATTCCAGCCTCGAGAAGTCTGTAAAGTCAGTGCATAGGTACGTTACATAGTTACATCAGGACTTCATGTGTTGTACATCTCCCTGACCCAGCAGCTCTGAGATCTTCCTTGGTAATAACTGTGAGAAGATGTTGCAATGTCAAAATATTAGTTTCAATAATATACCAGAGCATATTTATTCAGCTATTCAACAAGTACTTACTGAGCAGTTACTTTGAGACAGGCACTGTATTTAAGTACTTGGACTACGAGTGACCAAAACATGCACAATTTTCCTTACTGAAGGAGTTTAGGCTTTAATAAAGAATCATTATAAAAGAAGCGACAAAAATAAACAAGGAAAATATATGACATTATAAAAAATAATAGGTTTTATGAAAAAAATAAAAGGTAGAACAAAGAAAGGATGATTGATAACACAGGGACTGAGGGCAAATTTCTATTTTTAAGAGTGGTCAGTACAGCGCTCCTTGACAAGGTGACATTTGAACAAAGATTTGAGGTTAGAGGGTAAACTGTGTTAATATCTAGGAGGGAAGAACCTGTACAAAGCCCTAGGCGAAAACACATCTGCCATCTATGAATTATGTCCAGGAGGTGAGTGTGGCCATAGAGAAAGTATTAGTGAGCTTGTAGAGAGGTCCGTAGAAGTTATGCAGTGTGAATTACATGAAGCAAAAATAATAGTAAGGAAAAAAAGAATACAGACAAACACAGAAATTCAAGGGGGAAAACATACAATGGAGAAAATTTTAAAAAATTCAAAAGCGGCTTTTTTGAAAAAATAAAATTAATAAACTTCTGGGAAGATGGAGCCAAAAAACGTATCTCATTGTACAAATTACTAATACCTGGAATTTTAAAAGAGAAATATCACCAAAGATCCCAACTGAATTGGAAAAAAAAATAAAATGGTGCTGGGGCAGATTATATTTTCCAAAAATGGCTCAAATATATTCCATCTTACATGCCCTTCTTCCAAAATAATTTTAACATTCCTTCCATTAATAGGTGTGGTCCCCATTTCCTCCCTTGAATCTGAGTAGATTTGTGATTGCAGAAGATAAGACTTTATGTGACTTATGAGGCTAGGTCACAAAAGGTCATAAGTTTCCGGATGGTTCTTCCGGGATATTAGCTGTTGGAACCCAAACAATATATAAGGGTAAGTCTAAGAAGACCCTGAAGAGGACTACAGGGAGAAGAACCAAGGTCTCCTTGCCTGTACCTCCTATTGAGCAAAACCCAACAAACACCAATTAGCTAGCCATATGGACGAGTGTTTAAGGAAGGGAATCCTCAAGCCCCAGCTGATGCATCCTGGTTACTGCCATGTAAAGAAACAAACTGCCCCAATGAGTCCAGCCCAAATTGCAGAATAATTAGTATGATAAGAAATTGTGGTTGTTTGTTTTTCCATTCTTGTAATACTTCACTTAGTAGAATGGGCTCAGCTCTATCCAGGATAATACAAAAGGTGCTAGATCACAATTTTTTTGTGTGTGGCTGAGTAGAAAACAGTAATATTCATTGGGTGTTGGGCAGGTGGGAGGGGGGAGGACGGGATAGGTATATTCACACCAAATGGGTGCAGTGTGCACTGTTTGGGGGATGGACACGCTTGAAGCATGACTCAGGTGGGGCAAAGGCAATATGTGTAAACTAAACATTTGTACTCCTGTAATATGCTAAAACTAAAAAAATAGAAAAAAAAAAGAAAAGAAATTGTGGTTGTTTTAAGCCACTAGGATTTCAGGTAGCTTATTAAGCATCAATTGATGACTGATACAGAGGCTGTAAAAATTTATGTCAATAAATTTAAATATTTAGTTGAAATTTACGAATTACCAGAAAAACATCATTTACCAAAACAAATATAAGAATAGATAGAATATATGGGAAGTCCTACATTTATTAAATCAATTGAAGTCAGAAGACAATGTTGCAACATCCTTAAAGTGCTCTTGAAGATAATTGTCGACTTAGAATTTATACCTCACCAATGCTTAGAAATAAATTTAACATAAAGATATTTGCAGGCAAAAATAAACTTGAAGAGGTCATCACCAGCAGTCCTACAAGAAAAGAAATAATAAGGGAATTCTTCAGGTAGAAAAAAATGATCACGGAAAGAAACAAAATTATGCAGCGAGGAGTGATGAACACCAAAAAGGATAAATATTTGAGAAACCTGAATAAACATTGACTGTTTAAACCACAAAAGCAATACCACGTGGGGATAAAATATTTAATGATTAAATTTTATGAAACAGCATTTCAAAAGGCAGGAAAACGTTAAATAGAGTTAAAGTTTTGTATGTTCTTGCATTGTCCTGAAAATAGAAACAGTACTAATCAAAGTTAAACTGTAATGGGTTAAAAATGCAAGTTGTAATTCCTAGAGAAGCACTATTAAATAGAACTTTCTGCCGTAATGGACATGTTCCGTAATCTGTACTATCCTACACAATAACCCTTAGCCACATGTGGCTATTGAACACTTGAAATGTGGCTAGTGTGAATTTTTACCTTTGTTTAATTCTAATTTTAATGTAAACAACCACATGTGGCTAACAGTGACTGTATTGGACAGTGCAGCTTGAAAATAAAGACATTAAAGAAAGCAAAAGAATATAGTAATATTATTGAAAAGTTAATGTAGAGGGAAAATGAAATAATTTTTAAAAACAAAATTTATCTAACACGAGACAAGAAAGGAAAAGAAACAAGAAAGAACAAATGTGACAACAACAACATAAACTCAACAGTAAGATGGAAGATTTAAACCCAAATATATCAGAGATTACATTATGTGAGTGGAGGAGGTACCTCAACAAAAGTCTGTGATTGTCAGACCAATATATGGTGTGTGTGCATGTGTGTATGTGGCTTATAAAAGATATGCCTTATATATAAAATCAAATAATTAAAGGATGTAAAATTATATATTGTGTACACATTAAAGTTATAAAATATAAGACAAAGTGTATTATTGGAGATTAAAGGGGATATTTATAACCATAAGAATCAATGCAACAGAAAGATAAAAATCCTAAATGTGTACACACATTATAATAGCATGGCTCTAATACATATCAAGCAAAAACTAACAAAATTAAAACGGAAAATAGATAAAACTACGATTATATTCGATAATCTCTGACAGCACCTGATAGAACAAAGAGTTATAGAAGGTCTGAATAAGATTAACGAAATTGACCTAGCTGGCCTAAGTAGACAGTAACTACAGAAATATACATTCTTTTCAAGTGCACACGGAATATTTGCAAAAATTTCAATCAAAATTCTGTAAGAGGTGTGTGTGTGTGTGCGTGTGTGTTAGAGAGAGAGAGAGAGAGAGAGAGAGAGAGAGAGAGAGAGAGAGAAAGAAAATTGACAAATGAGTTTGAAAATATATTTGGAAACTAAGAGTCAAAAAAGTCAGGGCAGTCTCGAAGATAAAGAGCAAAATGAGACTTAAACGCCTCCAGAAATAAAGACTTATTATGAAGCTACATTCATTAAGATAGCTTGGTATTTGCAAAAAAGGATAAAATAACAATTGGAATAAAATAGAGTACAGAAACAGAACCACAATGAACATTATTTGAATTATAAGAAAGGTGTCACTGCAGTGCATTGAGAAAAGGAGTGGTTATTTGCATGAAAAAAAAAAAAGGATTCTGACACCTACTTCACATCATACATAAAAATTGAATCCAAGTAGTTTGTAAACATAAAAAGCTTCTTGGAGAAAATTGTCATGTCCACTTCGTAGAAAAAAATGTTTAAACAGAGCAAAACTAAGATTAATAAATTCAAATTTATTAACAAAATGGATAAATTTTGGAGTTTTTTAAAATTAAAACTTGTTTATCGAGGTTACCATTAAGAATGTGAAAAAGGTAATCCTCAGAGTAGAATAAGATATTTTTAATACTTACATACGACAAGAACACTTATCCAGAATATATAAAAATTCTACAAATTGATAAAATAAACCCAGTAACATAATAAAACAAAGGGTGAAAGATTTAAATAGGCACTTCAGTGGATATTACATGGTTAACAAACATGTAAATAGAGAAATAAAAATTAAAACCCCATGATGGCTAAAATGAAAAAAAATCCAACAATATCCTGTGTTGGCCAGAGAGTGTGAAACAATATTTGAACTTTCCATGTTCTGGTAGGAATGAAAATTGGTACAGCCACCTTAGAAATGCGTTGGCATTATGTGCTAAAGTTGAACGTATAGACACCCTATGAACTACCACTTTAACAATTTCATTTTTAGTTATATACTCATGAGAAAAGCATATTTGTGTGTACCAAAAAAGTACAAGAATGATCAGCAGTACTCATAATAGTAAAAATCTGAAAAGAACAATCATGTCCATTGATAATAGAATTGACAAAGTGAGTATATTTATAATAACAGAGTACTAGTTGGCAATAAAGATTAAAAAAACTACTACTACAGGCAATAAAGTAGAAGAACCTCACATGAATTTCTTTGTTTTTTCTGGGGATGTTCCACGGATGTGATTATTTTCTGAAACGTGCACAAATCTATGTTACAATTCAATAATAATTCACTTAAAGATACACACTTTACTATGCTCTTTTGAGAATAGACTGGGGATGGGGGTCAAGGATGGAGTGGGTGTGATGAGACGGCGGCAGTGACCCAAGCACCGAACGATGCTGGCTTCTACATCGGAGGTCTCATCCTGCTTACGCTTTGAAGAGCAAATGAATTTGCTGAATTTGTTGGATGTGCTGTGAAAGAAAAAGAGAATTCAGAGATAGTTCCAAGTATTTTACTTTGATCACCTGGAAAAATTAAGTCGCCATCAAGTGAGATGGAAAAGGCTTTAGGTGGCTCAGGTTTTGAGAAGTAAAACCAAGATATCAGTTTTGTACCTATTGAGTTACAAGCTCAACAGTACAAACAGTCATTTATTATGTCTATTAGGGATCCACGTGGAGCTGTTGAGTACATAAATTCATACACAAATCTGGATGTCAAAGAAGAAGTCTAGGACAGAGCTATAACTTTGGGAGTGATCACCATGTCAATGTTATTTAGAACTATGAAATTAACCAGAAAGTGAGTGATGTTAGAGAGAAAAAAAAAAAAAGATGACCAAGAATTGAGCATTCTCTTTTAACATTAAGAGAAAGTTGGAAAGAAGAGGAGGAACCAACAAGAGACCAAGACTGAAAAATGAAAAAGATAGAAAACCACAAAAGTAAGTAAAGAAGAGATAATGTAGATTAAGTGAGATGATATCAAAGTACTGAATTGAGCAATGTGGAGTTATTTATGACTGATGATAATAGTACTGGAGGAGCTCTGGGGAAAACAGCCTAGTTCAGATGTGTTTAAAAGAGAATGGATATATTATTTAAAACATAAAATACGTATCTCGCTAATATAAGATCAAGCAAAAGAATGCAGATACAAAGAATATACACTCTATGACTCCATTTATGTAAAAAACAAACAAACAAAGCAAACAAATACAATTAATCTATGATGTTAGGAGTCAGGAATATTGACAATTTGGGGGAGTTGTTTCTAGGAGACACGAGGGAGTTCTCTGAAATGCTGGTAATGCTATGTTCTGGGTACTATTTTCACAAGTATGTTCAGTTTGTGAAAAATCATCAAACTATACACTTAGGATATGAGCATTTTTCTATTTTAAAAGCAAGAAAATGTGCACAAGAACTGGAGACAGAAACATAGACGGCCGTTAGAGAGACTGAGTGTGAATGGGAGAAAAGAAATGAAGTGGCAGCTGATAAGGAAATGAGCCAAGATTTGTTTTCGTTGTTTTGTTTCATTATCTTTTTTTTCTTCTGGTGGAGGAAAGGGCATGTTTCTATGTGACTGGGACAGTACAGTTAGAAAGG